>JAWPHD010004950.1:0-174496 GCA_037043455.1 Cyrtodaria siliqua
TGTTAATTGGATTGTTTACTGCCAAATCTCGCACAATGGCTTCGGTTTTAAATTTGTATGGGATTAGACAAAAGCTTCTTAAAATCAAATTGAATCCGTATAATTTCCAACCAGTTAATCCGAAAGCGAAGATGAGGAAACCGTTCAATTACGATAATCAATAATATGATTACTGGTAAAAAGAATAAGTATTCAAACCGAGGCCTTAACGTATAGAATTAACGTCTTGTATTTGCGACACAGCCAAGGAGAAATTCAAAATATATGCTAACGAGGCTGAAAATAGTACTCAGATAGCACATCAGATAATAATGGCAAAACAAAAGCACTAGTAAAACCTCATTCCCATAGAGACTATTAACATTTCACGCTGTCGTACGCTGTTGTAATGTCACAACCTGGAGTGACGTCACTGGAGGGCAGCTTTATTTTAATGTTAACCTTCCAATCGCATCATCGCCGAAATCAATGTCTAACTTTATTAATAGAATTTTTTTATTTCTCATGGCCAACACGATATGCCCGCAAATGAATTGTTGAACACTTTATTAGTATAAATTATGTATAATGTTTATTTATATTTCTAACATGTTGATTTAAATGTGAATTTCTTTTTAAGGATATGAATAATGTATTGTTGACAGTACGTGGTACTTAAATCAATAAATGGTTAATACAAAAATAAAAACATCCACTTTTTAATAAGAACGAAATGGACCTTTTTTATTACATGAAACAACTTCCGATCTTTTTATATATTTCTTCCCCTTTCTCGGTATAATAAAACAAATATTCCATCCTAGTGAGGGCGACAGTAGATATTGTCAACCTGAAAAAATAATGTCAACCTACGCTTCGCCTCGGTCGAAATGATTTTCCTCATGTTGACAAAATGCACTGTCACCTCATGTTGACAAAATGCACTGTCACTCTCACAGGGATGCAATGTTTATATAATAGCGTAAACATTAACAAAGGCTACACACAATTAAGGCAATGTACTCAAGAGCCAAGCCCAGTATATATTCCACCGTGCACAGACATAACAACAAGGCTGGAAGTAGTTAAAAGTCGAACATGAAATGAAGCATTCACTAAACACAGTCGACCAAAAACAAGCATACACAAATAAACAATATCTACAAGGAGAAATGCAAGCAAAGAAAGCGAAAAGGGTTGACAATAAGGTTACCACCTTGGAACGGTCAGCGGCAAAACGTTGGATACGGCCACCGATGATGTACCATGACTGCGGATATGGCCATCGATGAAGCACCATGACGGTGGATACCTCTGAAGTAATATGTATACTCTATGGTACCTCGCATGTAGTATGTATATATACTGTATGATACCTCGGAAGTAATATATACTCTACATAGCGTATATTTATTACTTCCGAGGTACCATACAGTAATATATATACTACTACTTGTGAGGTACCATAGAGTATACATATTACTTCCGAAGTACCATACAGTATATTAAATACTACTTGTGAGGTACCGTAGAGTATACATATTACTTCCGAGGAATCCTACAGTATATATGCATATTACTTGTGAGGTACTCTAAAGTATACATATTACTTGTGAGGTATCATAAGGTATACATATGACTTGTGAGGTACTATAAAGTAAACATATTACTTATAAGTCACCAGACATAGACATACTAACAAAGTGGTATCACTCACTTAAATAACGTCACTGTTCTGGGTGCTTAAATGGTAAAAACAAATAATAAATTAAAAGATAATGAAAAAATATTAGATCTATTTCAATTCTTGTAAATCACAAACAAGGAATATATATCGACAAGTCCAGTCTTTGTTTATTTTAAGTAAAATACTGCTGAAGCCGATGCTATTTGGCGTGGGATCAAGACACAGCACTTAACATGTCAATAAATACCGAAAAAAACAACAATCAAACACATTAGGGAAAAGTAGCAGACTCGGTTTTATTGGAACGTTTGACTCACGCTTCATGACACTAACTTAAAGCTAAACAGTCTCTATTTTAACTAGTTTTAATATTTTTTTAAAAGTAGTTTCAATTTGGCAAACACCCCAAATGTCGGTATATAATGCAGAAATCGAATATATCACATTTTTATCGAGCCTCCGTACATCGGTAAATATAGGGCTTCATAATATATGTGATACAAAATAGTTGCTCGGAACGGGATTTAGCTTAAACATATTTTATTTTCAACCTTGACGGTGGATACGGGCAGCGATGATTTACCATGATGATGGATATGCACACCGATGGTATACCATGACTGTGAAAATGGGCACCGATGATGTGCCACGATGGTGTATATGGCCACCGATGATATACCAGGACTGTGAATAGGGGCACCGATGACGTGCCACGATAATGTATATAATATGGCCACCGATGATATACTATGACTGTGGATATGGGCACCGAGGATATACCATGACGGTGGATATGGCCATCGATGATATACCATGACTGTGGATAATAACAAAACTGTGTTAACTCAAAGTTTTAACCAAAAGACCAGGAAATTTTGTTTAAACCAAATCAAGGGGAATAAGTTTGCCACAAGTTTGATTCAAAGAAAATTGTTTTCATGACAGTGCTGGCCATTAACAAAGGTATTGGCATATAAGATTAAATAAAATATAATTTCATTGTGTCTAAATCTATGGGTAAAGTACGCGAAATAATGCTTAAACATGAGGTAAATATGCTGACCTTAGTATAGCTATTTCGTAGTGTGCTCTTATGGTATTAGGCATATAAAGCAAGCAAAATTAATACATTAATAAATCAGTCAGTATGTGGAAATTCTGAAAAATTCTACAAAAACGAATAAACAAGAAGCAATTTAGATATACCATGATCGTTAAACTAGAAACATTGCAGAGAAACATGTATAAAAGAGGTGTAAAAACAACACGAGGTGTATATTTTCGAGCGCTTGGGACTGGACGTTTGTTTTCTCAATAGCAGCTTTAAAACTAACTCGTTTTCCAAATTTTCGGCCGCATGCCTTTTTTAATGATTTAATTTCATACACGTTAACATAGATTCATATACGAGTGTTTCTAACTTAGACCTTCCAAATAAACTTTCCCGTATAGACAATTGCGATGTGTCATTCTTGGTTGAAATGTGCGTTAAATGGTGTGTCTTTCTTCAAACGTATGTCACGCAGATGCTCAGACATTCTTTCTCTCAACTCTCTTTCAGTTTCCTGATGTATAAACAATAGTTTATAGTATTAATGTAACATGCGCCACAACACGAAATCTGCCATATGTTACACCAGAGTTGACTCTTGATATTTTGAAACCTATTGAAAAACACTGCTAGCTTAGAGACAGTGTGCTATCAAATTCTATACATCTTTGTAATGATGTAATTTCTGACGTTAAACAGGATAAGGCAAATTAATATAATTATCAATTTTTGAAGACGAATTATGAGTTGTTTTGTGCACCCTAGAACATGGTTTAAACCACCGGTTTCCTTTTTGCTACTGACCGTTCGAAGCCTGTCAACGCGTTTGTGTTTGTGATGTCACATACAGTGTCTTTGATGTATCCCTGTAATTGTTGTTTGTTTCGATACGTATTTTTAGTTGACTGTAGTCCTTGAATACTACATTTTCTGTCCGACTTTTAGTTCTATATCTACTTATTAGAAATCGGTGTAACATACATTTTTGACCCCACTTGGATTATATCTCCTCGGTCATTTTCCTAAATAGTAGAATGACTCACCCTGTAAAAAGTTGGAATAACACTTATCGTCAAAATATCGAAACCCAGTTGTCATTTACCACGTGCTAATTTAGCCGTCTGTAAGAAGATAAAAGGTAGCTTTTGACCTGTCTATGGGGCCTAAAATATGTCAAATTTTCCCGAATTAATCAGCGACCTCCCTGACTTAAAGCAACTGCGTTACTGTGGTGGGGAAAAAAACTAACAGAAGATGATAGAGTGAAAAATAATTGTCATCGAGAATGATGCGAACCTATGACCATAGAATGTGTGACCAGACGAAACTAATTAGTCTAAAATAATTTTAAACAATAACGATGAAAATGCGCATTTTTACGTCTCAAATACAGAATGACTTATCAAACATAGTATGTTTATTGATATCGTGAGGTTTTACGTCACTTTCAACTTATTTACAGTTATATCAGGACATTGTCTGGTTGATGCATAGAAATCACACGGTTTTATAGTAATGCCATACTGGAATATCACATAATAGACACGTGTTATTATATCCAGCCCAGTGACATTATCCTGACACAGAGCCGACCAGTCGTAGCCCCCATTTTAAGGATTTTTAACATCCGGGGAAGAGAAGAACCTAACACAACATTCTTTAAGGTTTTCCGCATAATGAGACTGGAAATAGAACCTACATGTATGGGAGTGGACGCTCTAATCAGAAGGGCAATTTTGCGTGTCATACTGTAAGAACTGTTGTGATTGGCCATACAGATCAATCAGAATATAGGCTACACTGTTTTATACACAGTCAAAGTATACTAAAGTACTCATAATTTAACAACTGGCCGTTTCTGACAATCATTTTAGTTTAAGATTGAAATATAAAATAATGTTTGAGAAGTCCCTCTTATTTTAAGTCGTAAAGTCGGCATTATCAAACACCGCTATTCGCCGCATAACGTGCTTCGCAATGGATGATGAACAATACGAATTATTGTCAAATTCCTTAAAAATGGAACATACCCAGGGAACATTAAACTTAACAAGGATAAAATGCGAAACTTTCGACGGAAATGTGCTTCGTTTTACGTCGACATGGAAACTCTTTTCTACAAAGGCAATAGTACACATGTAGGAATAAAAGTTGCGAAGTAGGAAGAGGTTAGTAAACTCATCGAAAACATTCACTCTGATGAACATGGTGGGCACCTCGTGATTAAAATAACGTAAGTAAAATTTAATTACTGTCCTTTGTCGTTGTGCTATAACGTAATGTAAATAAATGCTTCCAAGTTAATAGCAATTATGTTATTCTTTTATTATTTCTCACAGACGTAGAAATATAGCGTTTTGCGCTGTACGTAGATTTAAACAGTCTGTCGCCCGTCCATCCTTAGGGATCACTTTAGACATTGATACATATTCCCCTATCACCTAGTATTTTGCTAATTTTAGTGCTGGCAAAACGTTGCAGTTTCATGTGTGCAGAGCAATTGGTAAAGTCTTATGTTGAAATATGTCCTTCGGTTCAGATTTCTTAGAATAGGTGAGCATCATTATTCGCCGTTGAATGTTGGCGCTCCCAAGAAATGCGTCAATACACCGATAGCTAAAATAAAATTTACGTCAACAAAATCAGCAATATAAAACAAGAGCACAGCATGGCGGAGAAAATACGCCCGTCGTATACTTCAAGCTAAAATGGTAATTAGTAACAGACAAGGTTTATTTCCAGCTTAAACCTTTAGAATAAAGCAAGAAAAGTCAAAGCTAAATTACAGGTTAAACTTTTTTTTCAAAAGGGCTTAACTGAAAAAAATATTTGTTCAACGTTTAGTATACTTTGACCGAATTTCAAAATATCAGCATTAATAACAACGTAGGGCACCACAAAACCCTAAACATCAGTTTGGTTAGGCAAGTTAACCAAAGTTAACTTTTTCTGATAAGTTTTAATTTCTTTGTTTGATACTTGGTCATATGTATTGTTGGCATTGGTGGACATCACTGAACGACAAAAATTACCAAGGTCAAGGTCAAATTTTGCTTTATTGTCCAACTTAACCTTGGGTAGGTAACTTAACCTCAGTTTACTTTATGTGATTGTCTCACTTTATGTCTTTGATACTTGGTCATATGTATTGTTATACCCCAGCTAGACGACGTTTAGTGGAGTATACTTGTTTCACCTAGTCCGTCTGTCTGTAGATGCAACATTGTCTGCTCCATAACTCCTCTTCCCCTGAAGCAAATCTCATAAACCTGCATGGCTGGACTGCCTATGATTAGAGGATGACCCCTATTGATCTTGAGGTTAGTAGTAGTGACGGTGACCCGCCCATAAATCACCAAAGAGATGCATAAACAAACTCTAAGGCAATCTTTTGCACAAAAATGTGTTGAATTTTCAATAAAAAACTATTCCATATATGTCACTTATTTTTGGAAACAGACGCGATAAATGGATGCATAAAGGGAAATCATATTATTTTTTTAAAAATTATCAAACATATGCAGCTCTGCTTTTATCGTAAATCACTGGAGGATTGATTTCCTTGATATCTCTAGAGAATTAAATGCAAATGGATGATAAATACGAACCTGCATAGCTGAATGCGAATGCAAGCATTAGGGTATCTCACGATAGATCTAGACACTTGAATCGATTTTGGTACAGGAAATTTGCATATTAATAAAACATAATTATAACGATTGACAAAATTTAAACCTAATTGACATTTAAATATTTTAAATGTTTTTCAAACGAAAATGGAATTTCAACAAAAGCTATAAACCTATACAATTAATATTGCTTAATATACGACGTTTGAAAATATTGCAAACGTTGAACGCTATGATTCGTTTTGCTGTTTAATGGAATATTTATGAGTAAAACAATGGGCACGTATTAGTTCCCAGACAGTCTTGGAATTTTCATAGTTTTACCTATAACATACTACTTTGATGATGATGGTTCCGGAGTTACGTCTTGTTGACTGCGTCTGTACCGTTCGACTTTCTCTGTTCGCAGAGAAAAGTGTATGAATGTATAAACAGTTTAATAACAGCTTCACGTGCTTCACGTGCTTCACGTGCTATTGTTCTGCGTTCTGTGAATGTTACATTTCAAGTGTGACCTTTGTGACGACTTTCACATTTCTTACACGTTTCCAGACGCAAAAAACATAACATCAACAGTTAAAGTATGGCTCCTTTTGTTTAGTGAATGCATTATATTCTATAAAGTCCCCATGGAGGGACAGACACCACGTTATAGGATTTAAGTTATGTTAATTGGATTGTTTACTGCCAAATCTCGCACAATGGCTTCGTTTTAAATTTGTATGGGATTAGACAAAAGCTTCTTAAAATCAAATTGAATCCGTATAATTTCCAACCAGTTAATCCGAAAGCGAAGAATGAGAAACCGTTCAATTACGATAATCAATAATATGATTACTGGGTAAAAAGAATAAGTATTCAAACGAGGCCTTAACGTATAGAATTAACGTCTTGTATTTGCGACAGCCAAGGAGAAAATTCAAAATATATGCTAACGAGGCTGAAAATAGTACTCAGATAGCACATCAGATAATAATGGCAAAACAAAAGCACTAGTAAAACCTCATTCCCATAGACTATTAACATTTCACGCTGTCGTACGCTGTTGTAATGTCACAACCTGGAGTGACGTCACTGGAGGGCAGCTTTATTTTAATGTTACCCTTCCAATCGCATCATCCCGAAATCAATGTCTAACTTTATTAATAGATTTTTTTTTTCTCATGGCCAACACGATATGCCCAAATGAATTGTTGAACACTTTATTAGTATAAATTATGTATAATGTTATTTATATTTCTAAAATGTTGATTTAATGTGAATTTCTTTTTAAGGATATGAATAATGTATTTGTTGACAGTACGTGGTACTTAAATCAAAAATGGTTAATACAAAAATAAAAACATCCACTTTTTTAATAAGAACGAAATGGACCTTTTTATTACATGAAACAACTTCCGATCTTTTTATATATTTCTTCCCCTTTCTCGGTATAATAAAACAAATATTCCATCCTAGTGAGGGCGACAGTAGATATTGTCAACCTTGAAAAAATAATGTCAACCTACGCTTCGCCTCGGTCGAAATGATTTTCCTCATGTTGACAAAATGCACTGTCACTCTCACAGGGATGCAATGTTTATATAATAGCGTAAACATTAACAAAGGCTACACACAATTAAGGCAATGTACTCAAGAGCCAAGCCCAGTATATATTCCACCGTGCACAGACATAACAACAAGGCTGGAAGTAGTTAAAAGTCGAACATGAAATGAAGCATTCACTAAACACAGTCGACCAAAAACAAGCATACACAAATAAACAATATCTACAAGGAGAAATGCAAGCAAAGAAAGCGAAAAGGGTTGACAATAAGGTTACCACCTTGGAACGGTCAGCGGCAAAACGTTGGATACGGCCACCGATGATGTACCATGACTGCGGATATGGCCATCGATGAAGCACCATGACGGTGGATACCTCTGAAGTAATATGTATACTCTATGGTACCTCGCATGTAGTATGTATATATACTGTATGATACCTCGGAAGTAATATATACTCTACATAGCGTATATTTATTACTTCCGAGGTACCATACAGTATATATATATACTACTTGTGAGGTACCATAGAGTATACATATTACTTCCGAAGTACCATACAGTATATTAAATACTACTTGTGAGGTACCGTAGAGTATACATATTACTTCCGAGGAATCCTACAGTATATATGCATATTACTTGTGAGGTACTCTAAAGTATACATATTACTTGTGAGGTATCATAAGGTATACATATGACTTGTGAGGTACTATAAAGTAAACATATTACTTATAAGTCACCAGACATAGACATACTAACAAAGTGGTATCACTCACTTAAATAACGTCACTGTTCTGGGGTGCTTAAATGGTAAAAACAAATAATAAATTAAAAGATAATGAAAAAATATTAGATCTATTTCAATTCTTGTAAATCACAAACAAGGAATATATATCGACAAGTCCAGTCTTTGTTTATTTTAAGTAAAATACTGCTGAAGCCGATGCTATTTGGCGTGGGATCAAGACACAGCACTTAACATGTCAATAAATACCGAAAAAAACAACAATCAAACACATTAGGGAAAAGTAGCAGACTCGGTTTTATTGGAACGTTTGACTCACGCTTCATGACACTAACTTAAAGCTAAACAGTCTCTATTTTAACTAGTTTTAATATTTTTTTAAAAGTAGTTTCAATTTGGCAAACACCCCAAATGTCGGTATATAATGCAGAAATCGAATATATCACATTTTTATCGAGCCTCCGTACATCGGTAAATATAGGGCTTCATAATATATGTGATACAAAATAGTTGCTCGGAACGGGATTTAGCTTAAACATATTTTATTTTCAACCTTGACGGTGGATACGGGCAGCGATGATTTACCATGATGATGGATATGCACACCGATGGTATACCATGACTGTGAAAATGGGCACCGATGATGTGCCACGATGGTGTATATGGCCACCGATGATATACCAGGACTGTGAATAGGGGCACCGATGACGTGCCACGATAATGTATATAATATGGCCACCGATGATATACTATGACTGTGGATATGGGCACCGAGGATATACCATGACGGTGGATATGGCCATCGATGATATACCATGACTGTGGATAATAACAAAACTGTGTTAACTCAAAGTTTTAACCAAAAGACCAGGAAATTTTGTTTAAACCAAATCAAGGGGAATAAGTTTGCCACAAGTTTGATTCAAAGAAAATTGTTTTCATGACAGTGCTGGCCATTAACAAAGGTATTGGCATATAAGATTAAATAAAATATAATTTCATTGTGTCTAAATCTATGGGTAAAGTACGCGAAATAATGCTTAAACATGAGGTAAATATGCTGACCTTAGTATAGCTATTTCGTAGTGTGCTCTTATGGTATTAGGCATATAAAGCAAGCAAAATTAATACATTAATAAATCAGTCAGTATGTGGAAATTCTGAAAAATTCTACAAAAACGAATAAACAAGAAGCAATTTAGATATACCATGATCGTTAAACTAGAAACATTGCAGAGAAACATGTATAAAAGAGGTGTAAAAACAACACGAGGTGTATATTTTCGAGCGCTTGGGACTGGACGTTTGTTTTCTCAATAGCAGCTTTAAAACTAACTCGTTTTCCAAATTTTCGGCCGCATGCCTTTTTTAATGATTTAATTTCATACACGTTAACATAGATTCATATACGAGTGTTTCTAACTTAGACCTTCCAAATAAACTTTCCCGTATAGACAATTGCGATGTGTCATTCTTGGTTGAAATGTGCGTTAAATGGTGTGTCTTTCTTCAAACGTATGTCACGCAGATGCTCAGACATTCTTTCTCTCAACTCTCTTTCAGTTTCCTGATGTATAAACAATAGTTTATAGTATTAATGTAACATGCGCCACAACACGAAATCTGCCATATGTTACACCAGAGTTGACTCTTGATATTTTGAAACCTATTGAAAACACTGCTAGCTTAGAGACAGTGTGCTATCAAATTCTATACATCTTTGTAATGATGTTATTTCTGACGTTAAACAGGATAAGGCAAATTAATATAATTATCAATTTTTGAAGACGAATTATGAGTTGTTTTGTGCACCCTAGAACATGGTTTAAACCACCGGTTTCCTTTTTGCTACTGACCGTTCGAAGCCTGTCAACGCGTTTGTGTTTGTGATGTCACATACAGTGTCTTTGATGTATCCCTGTAATTGTTGTTTGTTTCGATACGTATTTTTAGTTGACTGTAGTCCTTGAATACTACATTTTCTGTCCGACTTTTAGTTCTATATCTAGATATTAGAAACCGGTGTAACATACATTTTTGACCCCACTCGGATTATGTCTCCTCGGTCATTTTCCTAAATAGTAGAATGACTCACCCTGTAAAAGTTGGAATAACACTTATCGTCAAAATATCGAAACCCAGTTGTCATTTACCACGTGCTAATTTAGCCGTCTGTAAGAAGATAAAAGGTAGCTTTTGACCAGTCTATGGGGCCTAAAATATGTCAAATTTTCCCGAATTAATCAGCGACCTCCCTGACTTAAAGCAACTGCGTTACTGTGGTGGGGAAAAAAAGCTAACATAAGATGATAGAGTGAAAAATCATTGTGATCGAGAATGATGCGATCCTATGACCATAGAATGTGTAACCAGATGAAACTAATTAGTCTAAAATAATTTTAAGCAATTACGATGAAAATGCGCATTTTTACGTCTCAAATACAGAATGACTTATCAAACATAGTATGTTTATTGATATCGTGGTGTTTTACTTCATTTTCAACTTCTTTACAGTTATATCAGGACATTGTCTGGTTGATGGATAGAAATCACACAGTTTTATAGTAATGACATACTGGAATATCATATAATAGAAACGTGTTATTATATCCAGCGCAGTGGCATTATCCTGACACCGAGCCCACCAGTCGTAGCCCCCATTTTAAGGATTTTTAACATCTGGAGAAGAGAATAACCTGACACAACTTTCTTTAAGGTTTTCCGCATAATGAGACTGGAAATAGAACCTACGTGTATGGGAGTGGACGCTCTAATCAGAACGGCAATTTTGCGCGTGTCATACAATGTAATAACTGTTGTGATTGGCCATACAGATAAATCAGAATATAGGCTACACTATTTTATACACAGTCAAAGTATACTAAAGTACTCATAATTTAACAACTGGCCACTTCTGACAATCATTTTAGTTTTAGATTGAAATATAAGAAAATGTTTGAGACGGTCCCTTTTATTGTAAGTCGTAAAGTCGGCATTATCAAACACGGCAACACCTTTGGTGTTTGGGTACGTCTATAAGAGTTGTTTTTTTCGGTCAGATAAAAGAGTTTTCTGTGACTATATAAAGTATATTTGTGCTATTCGCCGCATAACGTGCTTCGTAATGGATGATGAACAATACTAATTATTGTCAAAATTTCCTTAAAAATGGAACATACCCAGGAAACATTAAACTTAACAAGGATAAAAAGCGAAAATTTCGACGGAAATGTGCTTCGTTTTACGTCGACATGGAAACTCTTTTTTACAAAGGCAATAGTACAAATGTAGGAATAAAAGTTTCGAATTAGGAAGAGGTTAGGAAACTCATCGAAAACATTCACTCTGAAGAACATGGTGGGCACCTCGTGATTAAAAAAACGTAAGTAAAATTTAATTACTGTCCTTAGTCGTGGTGCTATAACGTAATGTAAATAAATACTTCGAAGTTAATAGCAATTATGATATTCTTTTATTATTTCTCACAGACGTAGAAATATAGCGTTTTGCGCTGTCCGTCGATTTAAACAGTATGTCGCCCGTCCATCCTTAGGGATCACTTTAGACATTGATACATATTCCCCTATCACCTAGTATTTTGCGTATTTTAGTGCTGGCAAAACGTTGCAGTTTCATGTGTGCAGTGCAATTGGTTAATCTTATGTTGAAATATGTCCTTCGTTTACATTTTCTTAGAATAGGTGAGCATCTTCATTCGGCGTTGAATGTTGGCGCTCCCACAAAATGCGTCAATATACCGATAGCTAAAATACAATTTACGTCATCAAAATCAGCAATATAAAACAAGAGCACGGCATGGCGGAGAAAATACGCCCGTCGTATACTTCAAGCTGAAATGGTAATTAGTATCAGACAAGGTTTATTTCCAGCTTAAACCTTTAGGATAAAGCAAGAAAAGGCAAAGCTAAATTACAGGTTAAATCTTTTTTACAAAGGGGCTAAACTGAAAAAAATATTTGTTCAACGTTTAGTATATTTGTGCCGAATTTCAAAATATCAGCATTGATAACAACGAAGGGCACCCCAAAACCCTAAACATCAGTTTGGTTAGGCAAGTTAACCAAAGTTAACTTTTTTCTGATAAGATTTGATTTCTTTGTTTGATACTTGGTCATATATATTGTCGGCATTGATGGACATCACTGAACGACAAAAATTACCAAGGTCAAGGTCAAATTTTGCTTTATTGTCCAACTTAACCTTGGGTAGGTAACTTAACCTCAGTTTACTTTATGTGATTGTCTCACTTTATGTCTTTAATACTAGGTCATATGTATTGTTATACCTCCGCTAGACGACGTTAAGGGGAGTATATTGGTTTCACCTAGTCCGTCTGTCTGTAGATGCAACATTGTCTGCTCCATTACTCCTCTTCCCCTGAAGCAAATCTCATAAACCTGCATGACTGGACTGCCTGTGATTAGAGGATGAATGAATGAATGAATGAATGGTGCTTTACGGCACGTCGACACATAAATAGGTCATATTGTGCGCAAAAACAAACGAAAGATGAAGAGATGAAGGATTGATTAAAAATTAAAGATAAAACTATTAAAAAATAAGGGATGATATGGTAGTAATATAAACTATATATGTAAATCAACAAATGCCCGAAAACGGGTATATAAAAAATTAATTATTTACAAGAACATATTATAATGATTTATATAGTCTGACTTCCTTCAGGAAATCTAAAACTAGACTAAAATCTATAGTATTAAATAACTCGGTCATAGTAGTAACATTGTAGTACCTTTGACGCATAGAATCAAAGTCTACACATTCCAACAATATATGTTTGACCGTTAACGGTGCAAAACAGGGTATACATTCTGGTAATTGCTGACCTTGTAATAAATATGAATGAGTATAACGTGTATGCCCTATCCTGCACCGGGCTAGGACAACTTCCTCTCGACGTATTGGTCTACTAGAAGAACGCCATTCTCCGAGTAACGGTTTAATTGAATGGAGTTTATTGTTAACTGACAAATCCCAAGCGGCTTGCCAAGAGTTACGAATATATGTGTTAGTACAACTTTTAAAATCAGTATAAGGTAATTTGGTATCAGATATATGTAAACCTAATGCTGCTTTAGCAGCACTATCAGCTCTATCATTACCACGTATTCCTACATGGCTTGGAAGCCATCAGAAAATAATAACATTATCAATTATAAGAGAATTGTACTTTTATAAAAGTTGAAGCACAACTGGGTTATCATGTTTCATATTACCCAGTGCTTGAAGAGATGAAAGGGAATCAGAAAATATTACAAAATGGTCATCATCAGATTCCTGTATATAATTTAAGGCAAGTTCAATTGCCTTAAGTTCAGCTGAAAAGATAGAGGCCTTGTCAGGCAGGCGGCTCTTTATGCTGTGTTTGTGAACAACAGCTGCTGCAGCTACCTTATCTCCATCTTTAGAACCATCTGTGTATATATGTTGAAAGTTACTGTATTTCGATTTAATTTCATTAAATTTGCTTTGAAAGACAGTAGTGTCTGTACTGGATTTGTTACAAAGGTTGAACATAATTGTTGGTGTTTCCAAAGTCCACGGTGGAATTTGTGGTACTTTGTACTTGGCAATTGAATTTAGGTCGATTTCAGTGTCTCTCAATTTTGGATTAATACGAAGACCAAATGATCGAATGTCCTTCGGTTTTCGATCAAAAAGAGGTTCATAACTTGGGTTAAAAACATTATCGAAAGTTGGGTTTGAAGGGTTAGACTTTAATTTAATGGCGTATTGAAGGGCTAATTTGTCCCGTCTATGAGACAGTGACGGTTCATTAGCTTCAACATATAGACTTTCAGCTGGTGATGTACGAAAGGCACCTAAGGCGAGTTGTAATCCTTGATTATGTATAGGATCAAGAATCTGCAAGTATGACTTGCGAGTCGTCAAGCTTGGATCTGATAAGAGATCTATAAAGTTGTAAAAGGACTTTACGATCTGCTCCCCAATTAGTGTTTGCAACAACTTTAAGTAAATTAAGAGCTTTAAGGCACTTGGCCTTCAAGTATTAAAGGTGTGGTATAAACGTTAATTTACGGTCGAAAATAAGAGTGAGCCATCCAGTGTTAGATGAGGGTCTTCATGATGTTTACGTAGTTGACAAATATGCATACAATTAGTTTTAGATTTAGAAAATTTAAAACCATTTTCATCAGACCAGGTCTGAAGTTTATTGAGACATTGTTGAAGTTGTCTCTCAATAGTGTTCATGTTTGTTGCACTGTAACATATAGCAAAGTCGTCAACATATAGAGAGCAATCCACACCAGGATTGATGCATTTCACTATACTGTTAATTTGTATACTAAAAAGGGTGACAGAGAGTTTGATGCCCTGTGGCACACCCATCTCCTGTTCATGGATGTCAGAGAGGGTTGAACCCATTCGGACACGAAACTGTCTGTCCTCTAAGAAAATCTCAATAAAAATTAATAATCGACCTCTAAGACCAAGGTCATGAAGATCATTCATGATACCGTACTTCCATGCAGTATCATAAGCTTTCTCCAAGTCAAAAAATACAGCGACTAGATGTTCTTTCTTTACGAAAGCTTCCCTAATAAATAATTCAAATCGATGTGCCTCATTGGCGCCGGAATCCACTTTGATACTTTGTTATCAGCTTGTTGGATTCCAGATACCAAACGAGTCTCTCATTAATCATTCGTTCCATGGTTTTACATATACAACTCGTTAAAGCAATAGGGAGATAATTTATTGGGTCCGTATGATCCTTTCCCGGTTTGGGGACTGGAATAACGATTGCTTCCCGCCAAGAATCGAGGAAGTTTCCTGTCACCCAAACCTTATTAAATATATCAAGAAGTGTAGAGAGACAGGCTTGAGGTAAATGTTTTAATAATTAATAATGGACATCATCAGGACCAGCTGATGTATCATGAGCCTTTTAAAGGGATTCTCGAAGTTATTTGGGAGTGAACTGTTTATTGTATTTCTCTAATTTTTTAGACTTGAAATCTAGCTTCTTCTGTTCTTTTAGTTTCTTATTTTTTAGAAAATTTGGTTGACAATTTTCAGAAGAGGAGTTTTTAGAAAACGTTTCTGCCAAAGTATTGGTAATATCTTTGACAGAAGTAATATCCTCATTATCAGTTTTAAGATGATTTACACAACTAGAATTACCTTTACCGTTTATTTTCCGGACTATGTCCCATGTCTTCTTAAGAGATGAACGAGAGCTCAGCCTAGAGACATAAGATCTCCAGGATTTCCTCTTGCTATCCTTAATAGTACGACGGGCTTTCGCACGAAAAACTCTAAAAGTATCTAAATTATTTTGAGTTGGCCGCACGTTAAAAGCATTCAATGCAGCTTTACGATCGCTGACTGCCTTTTCGCAGTCATCATCGTACCATGGTTTATGTGGGCGTCTTGGATTTGCCGAGGTTTTTGGAATAGTTTGATCAGCTATATCATGAAGGGTTTTGGTAAAAAGAGCAGTTGCGTCTTCGACATCCTCGAAAACGGAAAGCTTTAACTGTTCCTCACACAGAGACTGAAACGTATCCAAACTTTGCGAAGTTTCCATCGTTGCGTTTTTTCGTGGAGTGGAGGTCACTTCCACATAGGTCGTCAACAACACTCCACAAAAAATCCACCAAGAGCGTTGGATCGCATATTGTTAAATCAATGGAAGAATGAGAGCCTGTTGCTGGATGTAAATAAGTATGTGATTTGTTATCATTAAAAAGACACAAATTATTTTTGGCTTAGACATCCTCAACTTTCTTGCCTTTATCGTTTATATCCTTACAACCCCAAATGTAGTTGTGTGCATTAAAATCACCCAAGAGTATAAAAGGTGATGGTAATTGTGCAACTAGGTGATTTAGATCTTTGAGGTCTAGTGAAGAACTGGGCGGTAAATATAAGGAGCATATTGTTGTAACTCTGTGCATCGTAACACTGACCGCAACACCTTTTTAAACCAGTTTTCAACGCTGGTTGAAGAATGTTTCTTGAAGACAAAATGCCATAGGGCTGTGTTTATTTAAAAGTAAGCTGATTTCATCATAATTAGGTTTCAAACCTCGACAGTTACATTGAATGATCTTATTTGATTGTGTCGTTACTAAGGCGGAAGTACGGGCTTACGGCCTTTGGGTTTGGCAGATCTTGGAGACTTAGGAGACTTTGGGAGTTCCAGACGTGATGAATCATCAACCTCCATCTCCATGTCTTTAAATATGTTGTGCAGTTCAATCGGATCATCAGATCCTTTTGACTGCTTCCCTAACCCGGGAGTTTTCTTTTTTCTTGCTGTCACGTCCGTGGCAGCAGTTCTGCTTGGTGACGAACTCTTGGGAGAGGAGTTCGTCGGAATTGACGAACTCTTGGAAGAGATCGTCGGATTTGGTGGACTCTTGGTTGCACCAGAGTCCGTCGATTTCGAAATAGATGAAGGAGATGCAGTAGGTGTAGGAGTTGTTGAAGATTTAGTTGAAGGAGTTTTAGGCTTGGAAGCCACAAGAGGTTTTGGAGCCATAGGAGGCTTATTTAAGAGGACCACAGTTTGAGAAGCTGAAGATGTTTTAGACGATTCCTGAACAGAGATGGGAATAGTAGCAAACCCGTTGGAGTCTATTGGTCAGGTTATCATGCACCGCGATAGACCTGGTAGCTGGTTTCTCAACCCTACTCGCATCGGGTTAGAGGATGACCCCTATTGATCTTGAGGTCAGTAGTAGTGACGGTGACCCGCCCATAAATCACCAAAGAGATGAATAAACAAACTCTAAGGCATTTTTTTGCAAAACAATGGTATTTTTTGTTGAAATTTCAATAAATGGATGCATAAAAGGGAGATAATATTATTTTTTTAAAAATTATCAAACATATGCATCTTTGCTTTTATCGTAATTCACTGGTGGATTGATTTCCTTGATATATCTAGAGAATTAAATGCAAATGGATGATAAATACGAACCTGCATAGCTGAATTCGAATGCAAGCATCAGGGTATCTCACGATCGATCTAGACACTTGAATCGATTTTGGTACAGGAAATTTGCATATTAATAAAACATAATAGTAACGATTGACGAAATTTAAACCTAATTGACATTTAAATATTTTAAATGTTTTTCAAACGAAAATGGAATTTCAACAAAAGCTATAAACCTATACAATTACTATTGCTTAATATACGACGTTTGAAAATATTGCAAACGTTGAACGCTACGATTCGTTTCGCTGTTTAATGGAATATTTATGAGTAAAACAATGGGCACGTATTAGTTCCCAGACAGTCTTGGAATTTTCATAGTTTTACCTATAACATACTACTTTGATGATGATGGTTCCGGAGTTACGTCTTGTTGACTGCGTCTGTACCGTTCGACTTTCTCTGTTCGCAGAGAAAAGTGTATGAATGTATAAACAGTTTAATAACAGCTTCACGTGCTTCACGTGCTTCACGTGCTATTGTTCTGCGTTCTGTGAATGTTACATTTCAAGTGTGACCTTTGTGACGACTTTCACATTTCTTACACGTTTCCAGACGCAAAAAACATCAACAGTTAAAGTATGGCTCCTTTTGTTTAGTGAATGCATTATATTATATAAAGTCCCCATGGAGGGGAACTTAACAGACACCACGTTATAGGATTTAAGTTATGTTAATTGGATTGTTTACTGCCAAATCTCGCACAATTGCTTCGTTTTAAATTTGTATGGGATTAGACAAAAGCTTCTTAAAATCAAATTGAATCCGTATAATTTCCAACCAGTTAATCCGAAAGCGAAGAATGAGAAACCGTTCAATTACGATAATCAATAATATGATTACTGGGTAAAAAGAATAAGTATTCAAAGGAGGCCTTAACGTATGGAATTAACGTCTTGTATTTGCGACAGCCAAGGAGAAAATTCAAAATATATGCTAACGAGGCTGCAAATAGTACTCAGATAGCACATCAGATAATAATGGCAAAACAAAAGCACTAGTATACCTCATTCCCATAGACTATTTAACATTGCACGCTGTCGTACGCTGTTGTAATGTCAAAACCTGGAGTGACGTCACTAGAGGGCAGCTTTATTTTAATGTTACCCTTCCAGTCGCATCATCCCGAAATCAATGTCTAACTTTATAAATAGATATTGTTTTTTCTCATGGCGAACACGATATGCCCAAATGAATTGTTGAACACTTTATTAGTATAAATTATGTATAATGTTATTTATATTTCTAAAATGTTGATTTAATATGAATTTCTGTTTAAGGATATGAATAATGTATTTGTTGACAGTACGTGGTACTTAAATCAAAAATGGTTAATACAAAAATAAAAACATCCACTTTTTTAATAAGAACGAAATGGACCTTTTTATTACATTAAACAACTTCCGATCTTTTTATATATTTCTTCCCCTTTCTCGGTATAATAAAACAAATATTCCATCCTAGTGAGGGCGACAGTAGATATTGTCAACCTTGAAAAAATAATGTCAACCTCCGCTTCGCCTCGGTCGAAATGATTTTCCTCATGTTGACAAAATGCACTGTCACCCTCACAGGGATGCAATGTTTATATAATAGCGTAAACAAAGGCTACACACAATTAAGGCAATGTACTCAAGAGCCAAGCCCAGTATATATTCCACCGTGCACAGACATAACAACAAGGCTGGAAGTAGTTAAAAGTCGAACATGAAATGAAGCATTCACAGAACACAGTCGACCAAAAACAAGCATACACAAAAAAACAATATCTACAAGGAGAAATGCAAGCAAAGAAAGCGAAAAGGGTTGACAATAAGGGTACCACCTTGGAACGGTCAGCGGCAAAACGTTAGGTGAGAGTATAAACCAGTTCACTCAAGCAAAAAGAAAACAAGAGGATTGTATTTAATTAAACAATATAGCACAGTATGCGTTAGAGGACTGCAGACGATCTATTGGCCTACACGGCTCATATATAATAGTACGTAGGTGAAACAAAACTACCTATAATCCAAAGGATTAACCTAAACACACGCAAACTCGCCGGGTCGCCAGTCGCAAAACATCTCTCCTGTACAGGGCATGTTTTCTCGGATATATCCCTTTGTTGCATAGACCACAACCCCAATTGGTCAGGTCACACTCGAAAATCACGCGAATCGTATTGTATCCGTCAAGTCAACACTATTCAACCGTTTGGAATAAACAAAGAGGATGACATCCGCATCTCCAGTAACAATAACTTATTCACCTACATGCCGGCTTATTTGTTGATTACTGTGAAATACTGTGAGTGATATCAAAATGATTGACCTCATATTTAATAATTTAATAAAAACGTGTATTCTAGCTTAATGTTCGATGTGTGTATGAAATCAGATGTAAAATCACTTCTTTTTTTTAAATCTATTCGTTTTAAGAAAAGTTTGCATCTATGATCTAGACAACTTAATTACAATGTCAACGTGCCCTAGATTTTTTTTTTTTTTTAAAATGTATATACGTTGGAATTTTAACTAAATACATGTACTTAACATTTCTATTAAGGACATGCAATTAAAGTCGTTTTAACAATTTTTTTATGCAACATTTGTCTTTAATTATTATAATATAACAATTTATAGATAGTTGTTTAAATAATTACATTTCATAATGAATTTAATGTAGGAGTTTATATGGAAAAACATGTCGAAACACTGTAAGGTTAGGGTACGCTATTTTAACGACAACGTCAATTTAATATGTCAGCGTTTTTTAATTTGTAATGTTAGCATTTTTTATTTAAAATGTCAGCGTTTTACTTACGCGACGTCATAACTGACGACGTCAATTTCGTTTTTTGAAGTAAACACTTTTTGACGTTCACGACGTTTACTAACGGTCTGAATATTTGTTACTTTCTCGGCGTTTATAGCGTTATATAATTACACGATTATTATTTATTTATTGTAAATCTAAATGGGCCTCTTTTGCGGGCATTCTCTTCTAATATCAGAACATATTAATAATATCTTTATGATCATGTGTACATTTTTGTTTAGATTTGTTTTCATTGCAACCGTTGTTTAGATGATTTTCTTGTAAATGTTACATGTCTTTGTACTCCTAAAGAAGGCGTAAATACGAAAGCGCTCGAGCATATATTTTAGCTAGTATACACGCTAGCTCAGATTTTTGTTTAATTTTGTTGATAGCACTGTAAATGATAATTTTCCACATTGTATATTAACAAACTACTCTATCATTTAGTATCCTTTCTGGATCCAGTGCTCGTGAAAGGTGTTCTGTTTAAAGTATGATTTCTTCTACTATATATATATAGGGAGAAATATTTGTGAACTACCAAGGACAGACAACCTTCGGACGAACTACGGCAGGGCGCCTAGCTATGACGAGATACACAGAAATCAAGCGTATGCATTCACTCCCTAAAAAGGATAGCTCCAACACACGTTGATGAACTGTATCTCTACATTATAACACACTCGTCTGGAGGCACAACTAACATATAGACGCATACATACATACAATTATAGCTCAATGAGTGGGCCACATTAAAGCATTCAACAGCTATATTGAGACAGTGACAATGAAAGGTGCCGTATCTTGGGGATACTGTGAATTCAGGTAAATATAATAAAGGGAGATAATTTAAACTCACTACGGCAACTTTCGAAATTGGGATCTCGTTAGAGATTCACGTTCACAAAGCAGAATTATATGTAGGGAGATATATTTGTCAACAAACAAGGACATAAAACCTTCGGACGAACTACGGCAGGGCGCATAGCTATGACGAGATACACAGAAATCAAGCGTATGCATTAACCCTAACAAGGATAGCTGCAACACACGTTAATGAACTGTATCTCTACATCATAACACACTCGTCTGGAGGCATAATTAACATATAGACGCATACATACATACAATTATAGCTCATATGAGTCGGCCACATTTAAGCATTAAACCACGCACAGCTATATTGTGACAGTGACAATGAAAGGTGCCGGATCTTGGGGATACTGTGAATTCAGATAAATATAATAAAGGGATATAATTCGAACTCACTACGGCAACTTCGAAATTGGGATCTCGTAATATATATATATATATATATATATATAAATAGAAACACCTTGGGATGTATCCAGACTTTTACTGAACAACCACAGCAGTTGCAGCCAAAGAAACATCCAATCTGGTGTCGATCAGATCAGAAAACCTGAGGAATTTAAGTTGTTGTCCAACCTCCCCTGCAGGGTTTCAGAAGGTGCAATCATAGGATCCCACGAGGTTGTCTGTCATCGCACAAGAGAAAAGTGAAAGGTAATGACTGACTGTAGTGTGGTTAAATCACCAAGCCTGAATTGTATTCTTTTTTTGACGAATTTTCTGATTAAATTCTGCAAAGTTGTCAGGAAATCTGAAAATCATCCTAATTTCCGAAATTGATAAATAACATCTCCATAGATTAACGGTTATGATAATCCTAGTCGTAGACATGTTTTTAGGTTGTTGTTGTGCTTCTCCAGTTTGGATAGTTAACGATGTAAAAATTAGTCATGTCTCTTAGATTTTAATATATGCATGCATATGTCAGATGAAGATCAATGAATGATGCTATGGTATCAGAAACTGACTAGTCTGTTGGCATTACTCAACGTGAGCTCTGTTGGATAAATATTAGCAAAGAACGGATTAACAATATGAGTATGTCACCCAGATATTGAGATGTATTATTAAACGCATCACTTATGTCTTCCTGGCTGGCAGGATGACATCCAAGTTCATACCAGTATACAAATAAATCTAACAAGAGGTACACATATAGTACCCATAGGAATACCAATAACCTGGCGGTTAACGGTTTTACCGTGTTATCTAAATAAACAAATAAACATGTGTATATCAATTACAATAATGTTGATGAAAACACAATGGCATAGTAAACAAGCCAGAACATAATTCATGTACATAATAAATATAGATTGTTTCAATGTTCAAGGCCTGAAACTAGGGTTAACATGCACAAGTTCTACTTCACCCTAGCGTATGTTTAGTGATGTTTGGCGGCCGTAAAATGTCGCTCCGACTACAAATCAGTAGTGTTATTATTTACTGGTCCTTTGGGATCATCAAGCCCATTCTGTGTTGCTTTAAAGTGGAATATCGCTTAAGCCAGTGCTAGGAGGTGTGAGAGGTGTTGCATCTTATAATTACCTCTCATGAACAGACTCAATAAAACCGAGTATTCTACTTTTCTCCCTTGTTCGTGTTTGTCGATTCCAAGGGATCAACGTTTCAGTATTTATTCATATTTACTAACCGATTATAACTGATGATTAATAGGTTACATCCCATCGACTTTAACCGATGCTTGATTGAATGTTCAACCAATAGCCAAAATAAATACTTATCATGATGTAATTTGTTGTAGGCCCTGATTGAAATGCTTTGATGTTTTGTTTCATTCCGAAGAGGAGAAACATTTTGATGAATTAATGGGTTTCACAAGCATTGTAACTGTATAGTGTAAAGTATAGTGTAAAAGGGATGTATTAAAATGTCATGGTCATTAATTTTAATAAATAGTACTCCGTTCTTAAGTAAATTGCCGAGGATCTGGAACAGATATTGTTTTCATATGTGCGTGCTTATGCTGTCAAAACGAGTCATTACATCTTTATGAATCATAAACAATAACAGTCTGTCATTACTTAAGTGTCCAAACACGTGTGTATTATAAATATTAAAACAATGGAATGGAATATAATTGAGTTTTGCGTTGCGACAACGGTGCAACAACACAATCAGCTAGTATGCCTTCAATAGGATTTAACAATTCAGACCTATCTGCCATCACGCACGTAGCACTCCAATTGCAGGGTGAACGAACATAAAAAGAAACACAAAATACACGAATAAGATACTTTGAATAAACGATCACGCAATAATGACAGTTTTTGTTAACCATGTTAACTGACACTGTAATACAAAAGCAGAAAATATTTTAATTGAAAATCAGATACTATTTATTTCTAATGATTAAATTCAAACACTCCGTCTTTATAAAAGAACACTAACACAAACAATACCAGTGTGTCCTTCGTAAGTGCAAAGAAACTGTTCATGATGCAACTCGACTAATATATAATTTCATTCCTTCGGATAAACATCATTTGTATATGCAAAGCGTATTATAATTATATCATAACAACGCGGTTGACGTATTTGTTACTTGGATACTGTCGTTATAACAAGAAACATTTGCTGTCAAGGCTTTGTCGGGTTTGAATCAATTTCGTTTCAGGTGCTATAGCAAAA
Organism: Cyrtodaria siliqua; assembly: GCA_037043455.1. Classification (NCBI taxonomy): domain Eukaryota; kingdom Metazoa; phylum Mollusca; class Bivalvia; order Adapedonta; family Hiatellidae; genus Cyrtodaria; species Cyrtodaria siliqua. Next base: position 23,977 of record JAWPHD010004950.1, read on the forward strand.
GGTTGTGCGTTTATTTTATTCGAGTTTGGACTTCGTAGCAGTGCTGTATTTAAGACTTGGTCATTCTTCAGGAAGACTGTTTTCTATACGTTTATATAAGAAACTGACAAATATGGTAAGTTAATTATAATGAATAATGCACGTGTTTCCTTATAACAATCCGCCTTACTTACATGTGAATTCAATTGAACTTAAGTGACATAACAAGTCTATGGTTTGCGATATTAAAACGCTTCCAGATGTGTTTGTATATGTAAACACAGTTTTCTTGCAAACCCACGATATATTGGAACACATCGAAATATCATAAATTCTCAGGAGTGTACGGAATGAATAAAAAACGAAAGGAGTTTCATCCTTAATGCGCTAAGCACGACTATAATAACCTTTGCGTTCATTGTAAACCCAGATCAGCCTGTGAGTAATGAATACAATGTCAGGCTGCTGATCAGTCATTTCCACACCCCATTGTCGCATAAAATTAATGGTCTTAATTCAAAGAAAGAACAGTCCATTATATATATGCAGCGGGTTAAGTGTTAAGGATGTCGATACTCTTTCTAGTTAATATTCGAGAAGACAATGCACAACATGTCACGGAATCGCTTTATCTTATAATGTAACGATTTTACGAAAGAATATATATCTTGTTTTATTGTCTGCTTGAATAATGATAACAATGGCCTTTGTTAAAAATACTATCCCGAACACTTACACAATACCAATTTCAATGTTCTTAATTTGTATAGGTCGGACTGTTGGTTGTTTTATGTAAGGCTATCGGACTAGCTCAGCCTGCATATACACCCAGTTCTATGAACACACTAATGTTATACGACAGCATTTAATTGGATATAGTGAATTTTGATTTCTTCCATATTTCTTCATAAACACTTTCGTCTTAAAACTTTCAATAAGCACAATATGATAATAATATCGAGAACGTATCATATAATGGTTAAAATCGTTAATTTTGTTGCAGATATTTCTTCATAAACCAAACCAAACAAAAGACATTTTAATATAACCTATCTTCACCAAAATGTAAATCTAGATTTAATTAAGTACACTATTAATTTTGGAACGAGGCCCCGGAAGGTATTATGTCCGTCCAAAATAAGGCAAAGATGAAGTTTTAAATGCATTCAAAGGGGTGTGTTTCCTTTTTTATTTAAAGAAAAAACAGTTAAGTGTATACACATGTATAACAGCATAACTATATTTACATTGAATGTTATTATTTATAAATGTAATTATTTGTGTCATTTAATAAACACAACGTTTAAATGAAACTTAAACACCTGTTTATGTATTAAATGCATAGTATATATTGCTAAACTAGATTATGGTTTTTAGTTGTTTTACAATTTCTTTGTTAAAGCAAATACAAGATATATCAGCTCACGAATTAATGTAAAGACAATGAATCGAAGTGTAATTTAATTGTAGTCAATGGCAGAAATGGTATTAACAATACTAGTGTGTCCTCAGTACAAAATACCATTCTATGCATTGTTCTACGTATTATCGTTATCTTTAATTTTATCTTCAGGGGACCTTTATATGATATATATACAACGTACAACAAGACGACAGCAAAGCAGTTTTGAATTTAATGCCTTATACTTATTGTATGACATTCACTCAACTGCCCATGCAAAATGTGGTCTATAATGCAGCTTGAAATAGTTTAAAGTAAATCAAAATAACGTGGTAATACGATATTATTTATCACCATAATCATTTGATTATTAAGCATGTTAAGTTAAACAAACACAAATCTGTTTTCTATTTCTTTTTGTATTTCATATAATTATATTTCTGAATATTGATAATGTAATGTTAGGATACGACACTAACTGAATAGGTCTGCAACAATTTGCGCTGACACATTTGAAAGTCATATACTTATATATAACTTCCTTCATTCATCTGATATGTAAACGGCTTCGGTAATTCAGAAAAAAACGCTGAAGGTGGTACGTCTAATGACACATTTCAAAATGTATCTCATCTCCAGAGTAGCAGTGAAAAGCTTCTTTGAGTTTTTCACTTTTTTATAATTTAAAATCAATAATGCACACTGTAGAAATGAACAGTTTTTTGTGAGTTGTAATGATAATACAAACGTATCCCTTACCTGTGAACAATTGTCCTGGAAGCCAAACCAACGTGTTTTGCCCGAAAATAGGAAAGACACATGGTAAGAATTGAGAAGAAAGTTTCTGGTAAGAAAAAACGTTCGGGTGTGAACTTGAAAACACATTGATGTCTTCGTGAGATCTTGTTTTCTCAATATTGTTTAAACTCACATGGCTTGATCTATTATTATTTTTAACTTTGCTTCCAGTTCCTACCCAGATATAATGCTATTTTCTCCGGCAGCTATTTTACGCTTGCGTAATACATTGCCTGTCTCTCTCTCTGATGTCGCTATTGTAAAATGGCGTTGAATGTGCGAACGGGACCTAACATTCGATTAATTTAAATTCTAATCTGATTTGATTATTCGATAACGATTTGACTTGTGATTTAAATCACGAAGAACGAGGAAACCGTGTACGCTAGTGTATAACAATCAACATTTAAAATATCATATTTAATACAATGACTCTATCTTTCGTTACTACATTGTCATATATATATATGTATCATACAACTAGAAAACCTGTAGATGCCTTCAAAAGCCGTGTGGATCGGACAAAATAGCGGCCAGTGAAACATGCGAGAAATATATGCTTGGAAAACCACTCCTCTGCTTTGTATTTTTTGGTTGCTTCTGTCTCCTAATTCGGTAGACATGTACCTAAATAATCCATGCTTATAATCATACCAGATCATAATAATGGAATAATCTTTTTTTTTAAATTTAAAGAGAGAAACGTTTCGATTTTCACCACAAGCTCGTTTCTAGCGCAATCTGTGTCCATACGTGATATATATCCAGATTGCAAGTTAACGCATTATGGCCCCAGTGTTCTTTTATCGAGTGTGAAAAATGCACGGTTAACCGTCTGGACACACTGACTTGAATAGTTGCAAATCATTATTAATAGTCAGTTATTAGTTAATTTTAAGATATATGTTGTTGCATACTACTTATTGCTGATTTTAGTGAACCAATATTATTTATAAAGTAACGAAGACAATTGAAGATCTCCAAATTGTATTAACTTTTTATTGATTTGTATACATATTTAAAGTCAAACTGTTACTGGGTTAATATATCGAGGCGCACTTTAAATTATTCATGATATGTTTTTCCAGATTACCATGTGTCCCTTTTAAACCAACTTTCAGAAGGAATATGTATGTACACATCATATCATCCAGTCGCTCTTGATTAACTACTCTAAGGACCTATTTCTCAACCAACGCTAAATGGTCATGGAAAATGCATGGAAAGCTTGCTTATTTAACGCTTAAGTGCTACATGACCGGTTAGCTCATGCATATACATTGAGGCCCCAGTAATTTATTTTTCTTTGGAAAGCATTGTTATCTTGAACAGTATATAGGGATCACCAGTATATAAAACTTTTAACTTCACTTTTATGAAGAAAAACAACAACAAATTAACAAGATATGGTACTAAATACAAATTTACTTGATAATTCTTAATTTTGAACACACATTTAAACTAATAGAAAACATGCTGTTAGAATTTAATGTCGACTTCATATAGAAACTGTAGTAGGAGGGCCTCGTCATCTTATACAAATTGAATAAGACCATTTGCTCATACAATTATATGTCTAACATTGATTTAAAATTAACAGAAAAGATCTTCCTCACCCAACACCCTACCACCCCACCAAATGTAATAGGCTTGAAATAGTTCCTTAAACAAAACAAGTGTATAGCATACACAATTACCTGGTGCATGAACCGTGCTAAGATAAGTTAAAATAAGATAAGATAAGACAAGATAAGACAAGATAAGATAAGATAATAAAATATAAGATAAGATAAGATAGGATACGATAGGATAAACTTTATTTTGAGTCGGCAAGACATACAAACAATACAACATTAGCTCTGGACGAGCTTTAGAACCTAGTATAGATAACATGAAGAGTATTTAGAACAACATTACCAATTAAGATACATGTATATATCATAGTAATACATAATGCATTTTAGGTCCAACACATAAAGTTACTACTTGACTTTATTGTCTGAGTACCTTTGTGAATACGGACCCTTAATCATTTTAAACGAAAAATAATCTTAAATGATCAATTGATTTAGCAATTCTCAATTTTGTACATTTAAAAACCAGAATCATACAGTCAGTGTCACTCCTACAGAGGGCAGCCTTGGCAAATCGTCAATATTAGCGCGAAAAAGGGCATCAATAAAACACAAAACAACCCGACATCGAAGAGAACTCATGCATGCATGATTGTGTCTCTCCGCAATGCAGGCAATGGTAATAACAAAAATAAAACAATATTCCATGTCAACAAGCAACGACTTGTGTGCCATAATTAAGGTATATAATACTGATCCTGAAATAGCTTCAAAGTTTCTCATTGGGCTGATATTATCACTCCTTAAACGTAGTGAAATAATCATGAATTAACAAGCCCTTATGTACCTCTAGCTTAAATAAATGTAAAGGTTGTTTTATATTGTGAAGTATTTTAAATCATCGGAATGACTTCTTTTTCACTTACATTTTGTATTCCAATGTAAGTATCAGAGTTATCTCCCATTTAGTTAAAACATACTATTTCACATTTAAATATCCAACGAAGGTAAAGAGCAAGATTAAACATTGCAAAATAACTTTTATGGGTCTCAAGTTATAAAAAGCGCTAAAACAACTGACACTTTCCTTGCCATTATAAAGATATAGGGAACCAATGTTTACCATTTGTGAAATTACCTCCCTTTACATTGAAATAAGAGCAAAATTATAATTTCTGTAAAACATGTAGATTACCACATGTTGCTCTTGGTTTCGCATATTTGTTTTGAGACTTATTCCCTTAATATAAACGATAATTATGTAAGTTATATTGCCCATAACCGCTTCTACACATATCCTAGAATCTGGTCAACGGGATTTATATGTTATTTACTTGCTAAACTTATTTTTATCAGTATATAAGCATATTATCTGCTGAAACATGAACAAGTACGTATAAAACAATCACATTACATCGAACAACGATCCGATTGAAAGGAAAATTATTGGGTGTAAATACGCCAATAGAAATCTTTGGGCGTAACGTTTGAGTTTTTCGTTAAATATTTGACGAAATAATTTATTCTAATTAAAGTGCTTATGATGTCATTGTAATTAATGCCGGATTGTTAGCATAAGCAATGACACCATTATGCATACATGTATTAGTATGATGCAGTCATATGCAGTCACATCCCACTGAATTCAGCATGATGGTTAAGACTCTATACAAAATAGATATTGAAATAGATCTGGAAATCTAGCATTCAATGATCACAGTCAACCGAACGCACGTACAGGAACAAATAATAATAACAAAGATGAATAACAAAGGCAATACATGACATCACAAACATAAAATAATTGACAATAGGGCTACCACCTTGGAACGGTTAGTTGCTCAAACGGCAGCTGGGTGTTTAATCTAGGTTCTAGGATGCAATAAACCTCACTCTTGTCATCCCAATAAAATGGGACAATGTAAGTAATGATATCCCCGCCAGGATATATTCTCTAACAAACAAAGCAGCATTAATAGGCAGTTAAACGCGTAATGCATGTCAAACATGTATCATGGGTTTATAATGAATATATCGAGTGGACTGATGTTAGGACATAACCTCTGGTCCACCTCTTGCACGTTTGCATCGCCTTTAGAAGAACACAACGGTACATACTATTATGAAGAATGGTATCCGTCGTTTTGCGTATTTTAATGTCCGGTTGAAGTCCATCAACTATCACAAATGACCAAAGAACATTCATTTAGTTTATATATAGATAAACCAAGGCAACAGCACAGTTTCGTATAGTTTAAAAGTGATAAGGTTTCCAGTTTGGTTCAAAATAAAAACAGAGTTTGTGGCGAAGATACCCAACTACTCTTAGTAAACTTTTATTTAGAAAATATATGACTATGTTATACAGGGAATAACACCACACATAATTCATATTCAATCATTCTTACTATATTTGATTTTTCAATACAAACAAAGTGCATATAATTGATTATTTGGGGATAACAATAAAAATTACTTGATTCCCAGTTAAATGTACCGTGATATAGTTTGACTGTCAATAGCAACTTATTAATTATATATACAGGGAGTCTATAGTAAAACATATGTGTATGAACTGTTTTTAATTTCAGGGTAAAGATTACCGTATCTGTTTGGTGTTGCTTGTAGTAATGATGTTCAACAAACTTGGATCTGCAGCAGGTATGCTATTTAATTATTTTTGTCTAGACTTGTGATGCTTATCTATTGTTTGGGGCATTTTGTTTAGCCGAATGTGTTTGGACCTGTCAAAAACAATTCAACTTTAAACTAAATATTAAGTAATTTTGGAAAGGGAATTGTTAATGCAAAATTCTGCTGCATCATAAATTAAAAAACAAATTGTAGAATTGTATACATAAATTGTTTTAATGTGTGGAGAAAACGCAAATTAAGACATCCTGAATGTTTTGTCTCAAACTCTGGAGTCTAACAACTGAATATATTTGGGATTTCTAAATTTTCTACTGTCCCAGCAACAATGAGTTTCCATGGGAAAACCCCATCAAATAAACATTTTGTCTGTAAAATATTTATTCCTCAACCGATTTTCTAAACTAAGGTATTTTTATTTAAAACTAAAAATGCCAGTTCCAATGTTTTGTACGTATTATTAAAATTACTCGAAAATCTTTGGCTGTAAGAAGCACCCCGAACAGTAATACACCAGTCAGCAGCTAGTTTATTAACTATGTACATGTGTTATTATAAATTGAAGTAATAAACCCTTGTAACTTGTTGTATGAAAAATAACTCGTAAGTTGATAAGCCCATTACAGACTCGACATTTATTCAGTTTACTATTCTTTGACACCATTGAAACGTCTTATGAGAAAATTGTCTCGATTTCTAAGACAATATATTTCGCAACTGAGAATGTTTAGTCACTAGAAATATAGATACACATTATATAAATTTGAAACAATTTCTCAGACATACAATTAAAACAATGTTAGCTTACCTTGTTCGTGTACACCCCAAGAACACAGAGCTGAATTCAAACTTGACACAATTAATGATTCATAATTAATGAGATGGGCGTAGCCCATCGAGTTGTTGAAATAACCATCGAGCTGAGACAGACTCGTTTTGCAGCATGGTGTACTTAGTAACACTGTGACGTCATAGTGACCGTACTCTAAATTCCAATATCTAGTAGTTGTAGTACGGTATAACCTTTAGTTACCCTAAATTGAACGAATTAATGCTCTTCTTTCATCAAAGAAAATGTCACCGACCATGCTACAATTATATCTATGTTTATATGTTTAAACCTATGTCCCTAAAACGTCGTGCTAAATAATGTTCAGTATATATCACCGATTGACATTACTCTGTTTCTTAGTTCACACGGTATAACATTGATTTAGCAAACTAAAAATGATTTAGAAAGAAACATGTGTAAGTGATGGGAGGGGTGGAAGGGGTATTGGGGCGTTTGGCAATGTTTGTATTTGAAAAACAACACGTTCCTATATGTTTTTTTCAGACGAATGCGTTGCACTCCCTGCTGCAGATAGCAATGGAGGTGTAAGTGGTACATTTTCAGAAGGAGATATTGCGACCTTCACGTGTAACGCAAACTATGCACTTCCACATGGTGCTACAGACACCGCAACCTGTACTTCAGCAGCATGGGTGGGGACCGCTCCAGTCTGCATAAAAGGTATATCACATAAGCGTTGCGTGATAAACACAAAGTATAATTATATTCTCACAATAAAATAATACTTTAGTATATAAATAGAAATCGTGCATCTTGAACTTGTTTATTAATTACCCTGATTTAGATGTAATTAGTGTTTCACTAATTCTAATGAAAAAATGACTATAAGGCTCTACACCCATAATATAAATGTTTCTTCGTTTTAGCGTGATCCGATTTGTATTTCAGTTATGAAATGTAAAGTTGTTTATAATATCACTAGCTATAGACAACACTTTTGAAACGTCACACTTTTCAGAAATGTATGTTGTCAGTAATGGAATCGAACCCGCTTGATTAGTATTTTGCCTCTGGCACTACGGTATATTTATATAACAGTAAAAAGAGTATGAAAGGAGAAATTTGGAAACCGCCGAACACACACACACACACACACATACACACACACACACACATACTGTTAATGAACGGAAGTGAAACGTGCTTGCTAGCGTTCACGACCTCTAGCCCCGGGTTGAGACGATAAATACATAAAAACAAAACATATTACAGTCTCGGTTTGATTGAGGAACGGTAGTGACAAGTGCTTGCTACTGTCATGCCCTCTGGCCCCGTGGTGAGTAAGCCATGGACTACAATGTAGTTTTCTGTTTGTAAGATGTTTTACGTCATTTTCAACACGTGTAAGGTTATATATGACGGTAGATTGATTTGTTGTGAAGGCACACCACCCACTTTTCCTGGATAGAACCAGTACTGTACACCTCCCGCCATCCGTAAAAATCGACACTTCCTCGCTTAAAAGTCAAGCTCCCAGTAGGAGTCGAACCTGCAGCTGGAGAAGGGAGAAGGTTAACAACGCAACGTCGTTAACCCCTCGCGCATGGCGACGCTTAACATATTAAAACAAAAAAGCATGTTTTTCATTAATTGTGTTGTGGTTTTATAACTGTTTGGAAAACAATGAATTATCAACAAACGTTTTGGTATTACAGCTGACTTGTGAAGTGATGTTCAAAGTACATAATGTATTACTATTATATACTGCTATACCCTAGATACTGTTCAATATAACAATGCTATTTAAAGAAAAAAATTAACTCGGTCCACAATTTATATACTTGCACAGAGCTTATCGGTCATGTATCATGTTTGCCCTAAATAAGAAAGTTTTCCATGCTTTTTGAATATGACCATTTAACGTTGGTAAATAAGTCTTTAAATAAACATCGAAAATATAAACAGACTGAAAATAAATAAATTTGATAACGAAATTCATCTATGTTTCAGACTGCGCGTCCGCCCCAACTGCAGCAACAAATGGAGGGGTGACTGGTACAAAATGTCCTAGAGGGAGATACAGTAACTTACACATGTGATGCCACTTATGCAGTAACCTCGGGTGGAACAACAACAGCAACCTGTCTGGCTAGTGGAAGTTGGGACAACCCCACCGCTCCAGTTTGTCTTAAAGGTGCAAGAAACAAGTTTGTAGCCGTATAATTAAGATGTGTCATATGTTATATATATAAATTGATAACCTGAATTGTTGTTTTAGTACACTGAAAGGAAAAAGAAGGGCAACTCGGGAATTTTTGCTATATATTTTATATACTGCACACTTAATTCCACATAATATTCCAAAGAATACTGCTATACCCTAGATACTGTTCAATATAACACTGTTATTTAAATAAAAAACTTAACTCAGTCCTCAATTTATATATTTGCACAGAGTTATTCGGTCATGTATCATGTTTGCAGTAAATAAGAAAGGTTTCCATGCTTTTTGAATATTACCATTTAACGTTGGTAAATAAGTCTTTAAATAATCATCGAAAATATAAACAGAGTCAAAATAAATAAAATTGGTAACGAAATTCAGCTATGTTTCAGACTGCGCTTCCGCCCCAACTGCAGCAACAAATGGAGGGGTGACTGGTACAAACTTCCTAGAGGGAGATACAGTAACTTACACATGTGATGCCACTTATGCAGTAACCTCGGGTGGAACAACAACAGCAACCTGTCTGGCTAGTGGAAGTTGGGACAACCCCACCGCTCCAGTTTGTCTTAAAGGTGCAAGAAACAAGTTTGTAGTCGTATAATTAAGATGTGTCATATGTTATATATATAAATTGATAACCTGAGCTGTTGTTTTAGTATACTGAAAGGAAAAAGAAGGGCAACTCGGGAATTTCCGCTATATATTTTATATACTGCACACTTAATTCCACATAATATTCCAAAGAATACAGCTATACCCTAGATACTGTTCAATATAACAATGCTATTTAAAGAAAACACTTAACACGGCCCTCAATTTATATATTTGCACAGAGCTAATGCGACGGAATATTATCCAACATTCATAAGTCGATCGGATGTCATATGGAAGGCCATTCTGCCAAATATATCTAACACGGTTTATTTAAATATTCAGTGCTGATTTGTTATTGCGGAGGTTTAAAATTTCCTATCAAGACATCTGACGTCATGTCCTTCAACCGTAGGTCGTCATTTCAGATGATTGTAAACGTCAGAAACATGCGACACAACGAGATTTTAAAAAAACGCTGTACTTCAAGAAACAACTGTAAATTGTTAAAAACAGGATGAAGCTGCATGTTTTCGTCGTTTGGTGTTAAGGGAGTGGAATACATGTATAGTATGTTTGGTGTTAAGGGAGTGGCATACATGTATAGTATGTTTAGTGTTAAGGGAGTGGCATACATGTATAGTATGTTTAGTGTTAAGGGAGTGGCATACATGTATAGTATGTTTGGTGTTAAGGGAGTGGCATACATGTATAGTATGTTTGGTGTTAAGGGAGTGGCATACATGTATAGTATGTTTGGTGTTAAGGGAGTGGCATACATGTATAGTATGTTTGGTGTTAAGGGAGTGGCATACATGTATAGTATGTTTGGTGTTAAGGGAGTGGCATACATGTATAGTATGTTTGGTGTTAAGGGAGTGGCATACATGTATAGTATGTTTGGTGTTAAGGGAGTGGCATACATGTATAGTATGTTTGGTGTTAAGGGAGTGGCATACATGTATAGTATGTTTGGTGTTAAGGGAGTGGCATACATGTATAGTATGTTTAGTGTTAAGGGAGTGGCATACATGTATAGTACGTTTAGTGTTAAGGGAGTGGCATACATGTATAGTACGTTTAGTGTTAAGGGAGTGGCATACATGCATAGTATGTTTGGTGTTAAGGGAGTGGCATACATATATAGTATGTTTGGTGTTAAGGGAGTGGCATACATGTATAGTATGTTTGGTGTTAAGGGAGTGGCATACATGTATAGTATATTTGGTGTTAAGGGAGTGGCATACATGTATAGTATGTTTGGTGTTAAGGGAGTGGCATACATGTATAGTATGTTTGGTGTTAAGGGAGTGGCATACATGTATAGTATGTTTGGTGTTAAGGGAGGCATACATGTATAGTATGTTTGGTGTTAAGGGAGTGGCATACATGTATAGTATGTTTGGTGTTAAGGGAGTGGCATACATGTATAGTATGTTTGGTGTTAAGGGAGTGGCATACATGTATAGTATGTTTAGTGTTAAGGGAGTGGCATACATGTATAGTACGTTTAGTGTTAAGGGAGTGGCATACATGTATAGTACGTTTGGTGTTAAGGGAGTGGCATACATGTATAGTATGTTTGGTGTTAAGGGAGTGGCATACACGTATAGTATGTTTGGTGTTAAGGGAGTGGCATACACGTATAGTATGTTTGGTGTTAAGGGAGTGGCATACACGTATAGTATGTTTGGTGTTAAGGGAGTGGCATACACGTATAGTATGTTTGGTGTTAAGGGAGTGGCATACACGTATAGTATGTTTGGTGTTAAGGGAGTGGCATACACGTATAGTATGTTTGGTGTTAAGGGAGTGGCATACACGTATAGTATGTTTGGTGTTAAGGGAGTGGCATACACGTATAGTATGTTTGGTGTTAAGGGAGTGGCATACATGTATAGTATGTTTGGTGTTAAGGGAGTGGCATACATGTATAGTATGTTTGGTGTTAAGGGAGTGGCATACACGTATAGTATGTTTGGTGTTAAGGGAGTGGCATACATGTATAGTATGTTTGGTGTTAAGGGAGTGGCATACATGTATAGTATGTTTGGTGTTAAGGGAGTGGCATACACGTATAGTATGTTTAGTGTTAAGGGAGTGGCATACACGTATAGTATGTTTGGTGTTAAGGGATAGGCATACACGTATAGTATGTTTGGTGTTAAGGGAGTGGCATACACGTATAGTATGTTTGGTGTTAAGGGAGTGGCATACACGTATAGTATGTTTGGTGTTAAGGGAGTGGCATACATGTATAGTATGTTTGGTGTTAAGGGAGTGGCATACACGGATAGTATGTTTGGTGTTACGGGAGTGGCATACACGGATAGTATGTTTGGTGTTAAGGGAGTGGCATACATGTATAGTATGTTTGGTGTTAAGGGAGTGGCATACACGGATAGTATGTTTGGTGTTAAGGGAGTGGCATACACGGATAGTATGTTTGGTGTTAAGGGAGTGGCATACACGTATAGTATGTTTGGTGTTAAGGGAGTGGCATACACGTATAGTATGTTTGGTGTTAAGGGAGTGGCATACATGTATAGTATGTTTGGTGTTAAGGGAGTGGCATACACGGATAGTATGTTTGGTGTTAAGGGAGTGGCATACACGGATAGTATGTTTGGTATTAAGGGAGTGGCATACATGTATAGTATGTTTGGTGTTAAGGGAGTGGCATACACGGATAGTATGTTTGGTGTTAAGGGAGTGGCATACACGGAGAGTATGTTTGGTGTTAAGGGAGTGGCATACACGTATAGTATGTTTGGTGTTAAGGGGTTGGCATACACGGATAGTATGTTTGGTGTTAAGGGAGTGGCATACATGTATAGTATGTTTGGTGTTAAGGAAGTGGCATACACGTATAGTATGTTTGGTGTTAAGGGAGTGGCATACATGTATAGTATGTTTGGTGTTAAGGGAGTGGCATACACGTATAGTACGCTTGATGTTAAGGGAGTGGCATACACGTATAGTACGTTTGATGTTAAGGGAGTGGCATACACGTATAGTACGTTTGATGTTAAGGGAGTGGCATACACGTATAGTACGTTTGATGTTAAGGGAGTGGCATACACGTATAGTACGTTTGATGTTAAGGGAGTGGCATACACGTATAGTACGCTTGATGTTAAGGGAGTGGCATACACGTATAGTACGCTTGATGTTAAGGGAGTGGCATACACGTATAGTATGTTTGATGTTAAGGGAGTGGCATACACGTATAGTACGCTTGATGTTAAGGGAGTGGCATACACGTATAGTACGTTTGATGTTAAGGGATGTTAAGGGAGTGGCATACACGTATAGTATGTTTGATGTTAAGGGAGTGGCATACACGTATAGTACGCTTGGTGAAATGTTTGTTTCACTTTTCAGTTAAAATCAGTTTCATTTTTTACACGTTATATTTATTTAGTTTACTATGTTCTGCTATATGATTAATATGTGATACATGTTTAGAGGCACCTTTCCCACGTAGACGTAGTGTTAACGGCGTATACATCACTCAATTGTCGTGTATATGACTAACACATAAACCGTATATGCGCGCTTTATTTAAGGCACTAACATTAGTGGTTCTTAAAGATAGCAGTTACAAGAATCTAAATGTGCTTGTATTGTCTCTGAATACGTAGTCTACTTAATACAACAGGAAAACGACAACAGAGCTAAAACACAATATATACAATGGATACTCAAGGTAATTGTATATGTTAACAGTTATTGTATATGTTTACAGTTGCAATTGGCACAACAACATGTTCAGCTACTGGAGACTGTGGCGATATCACCAATGTTGTTTGTGACACAGTGTGTGTCTGCGGGACCGGTTTCAAGAAAGCTGCTTCTACGGAAACGTGTGATGCAGGTATCAGCTATATTACAAAGAAATGGTTCTATTTAATTTAAATTATATAATGTGTTGAAATGGTCCTTCTAAAATCGTACTAGAAAACACACATGTAGACGCTATACATTCTGCAACAATAGGAATGAGATCTTGCAGTTTAGGGATTTACAATGTACATGTAATTGATCCACAATTAACTCAAAATATCGTTTAACGATGTAATATTGATTTGTTACATTTAACTTATACATATGCCAAGTAGCGGCAAAATTAATTTAAACATCGCTATTAATGAAACTAAAGCGTTGGCGATATAAACATCAGCATTCATATTCATCAAGCATTTTATCAATATCTTAAGTCAAATTTTATCAATTCTTTAAACACGTTTTTCTAACGATTTAAACAGTTTTCTTAATACTATGTATAGATTTATGGATAAATAAACCTGTACCTACATATTTAATATTTCTTGTATATAATATAGAGACAATAACAATGGCTGAATTCATAGCTAACCGGTTTCATACAGGTATTTTATGGGTCTTCTATTACTTGAATTACGTATCAATTTCAGGGATACAGTCTATAAATCTGTTCACATTTGGTTCCAAATCGGTATTGTCACTGATTATTGATTGATGGTGAACTTTATAAAAGCGTCATTGTCGGTGCAGTGTTTTTTTCATATATTAGATTTGTTTAAATAGTATAATTTAGAAGTAAGCCAGCCATAATACGGGTATCCATATGATTGTATTTTAATACGTTATACATAAAATATAATCAATCTACATATACATTTCAGCTTAAGAAGCATATGTGTAGGCTGACAATCTACGAAAGGTATATTTCATGGATCATCTTATTTACTTCAGTTACGATCGGCACAACTGCATGTACCACTGCAACAGTAGCGGCTGCCTGCGGCAATCTCGCCAATGTAGTGTGTGACAACACTAAATGTGCATGCGAAACCGCTTATGTAGCAACTGCTGCGATGACCTCATGCGTTCCAGGTAATTGAAGTTATATAACATGTACCATTAAATTGTTTAAAATGCAATCATGTCTAAAACATACAAAGGTATAACATTTGGATAAGTACTGTCACATTTGTTAATGATAATGTCAGTTTGACTGAATAAATTGACGCTTTGTAGATTGTGTTTACCTTATGGATTTGAACGTTTGTTGATCCACTAAGTTGTATTGCGTCATTTATTTCAGGTCATCAAGGATGATTACAACCAATCCATGTTAGTTGGCTGTTTTGTTAAATAATGACATTATTATCACTTATGTATTATTATGAAGCTGTGAGAATAGCATTTTAGAGATTAACACAAATTCTCATCCAATCAGAATGCATACGAGTTATATACCAATTGTCCTAGAATTTGTTTGTTAAACACAACATTTGTTTCGGTAAGTTAAACATAGCCATTCTTAAATTAAAAGTGAGATCTATGTATGTGTTGAACTGATTATACGGGATCTTAAACAAACTTCTACGAAATAAAATAATTATGTTGAAACGAAAAAGGAATATTAAATCAGTTTGTGTCAAATAAATCCCTATCAAAATATTAAAAAAGGGTTTAGGATTTTTCTGTAATTTGATAAATGAAATGCATGATTAAGCAGAAATGGTTTTATACCAAATATGACGAATGGAATGGAGGTAAGATGTGTGCTCTCAAAACATCCATCTACCTGTAAATACATTATGGAAGAAAATAGCCAAGTTGTAATTAGTACCCGTCCGTGCTTAAAACCTAGGAGCGCAATATTTTTTTCCAGGGAATAATGACGGCAGATATACCAATACAAATATAATAAATTACTATAATTGATTATTATCAAGCGACACACTTCTTGTGACGTAATATATATACAAGAACAATATTTGAATTTATAGTTGCTATTTAAAATGGCTGAGCGGTTTCGTCATATTTCGGTGGAATGTTTTCTATGAACTGGATTTTCAGTACTACAGTCAGTCAGCTACAATTCGGGTAGCCATTTTTTTTATATGTTATACATATACTCTTTATACGTATACACTCATAATTCAGGAAAGGAAGCATTGTTTTGCCCGACAATCTACAAAAGGTATATTTCATGGATCATCTGATTTCTTTCACTTACGA
The DNA here is from genome assembly GCA_037043455.1 of Cyrtodaria siliqua. NCBI lineage: Eukaryota > Metazoa > Mollusca > Bivalvia > Adapedonta > Hiatellidae > Cyrtodaria > Cyrtodaria siliqua. The sequence goes on from JAWPHD010004950.1 coordinate 40,005, forward strand.
TTGGCACAACTACATGTACCACTGCAACAGTAGCAGCTGCCTGCGGTTATCTCGCCAATGTAGAGTGTGACGCCAGTTTGTACCCTAGAACCTGGTTTAAACCCCCAGCGGCCTTTTTTGCCACTGACCGTTCCAAGGCGGTAGCCCTATTGTCAACATTGTTGTGTTTGTGATGTCTTATTTGGCCTTTTATTCATCTTTAAAACAAAATTTTGTTTCTGTGTGTGATTGTGGTTGACTCTCGTCCTTGAATGCTGCTTTTCCTGTTCCATTTTTTTATCTATATTTAAATGTGCCTGCATAAACCCTTATATAGCAAATACTGCGATGATAATGCCGAAATGACTGAGTAAATTGACGCTATGGATTTGAGCTTTTGTGGATACATATACAATTGTTCCTCCAGACGAGTGTGTTATGATGTAAAGATATAGTATATCAGCCAGCGTGTGTTGTAGCTATCCTTTCTATGAAGTGAATGCATACATTTGATTTCTGCATTATAGCTAAGCGCCCTGCCGTAGTTCGTCCGAAGGTTGTCTTTCCATGGTTGTTCGCAAAAATGTTTCCCTATATATAATTCTGCTTTGTGAATGTGAATCTGTTATATCCCCCATTTCGAAAGTTACCGTTGTGAGATCAAAGTATCTCCCTTTAATATGTTCCATTTACTGAATTCACAGAATCCCAGTGATCCGGCACCTTTCTTTGCCACTGTCTTAATATAGCGTGTGTGTGGTTGAATCCGTAAAATTGAATGTGATCCCACTCATATGAGCTATAATGTTATGTACGTAAGCGTGTATATGTCAATTGTGCCTCCAGACGAGTGTGATATAGTATATCAGCGTGTGTTGCAGCTATCCTTTCTAGGATGCAAACGTTTGAGTTATGTGTCCCTAAATTGTTCAGCTCTGCAGTGCATTAGCTGAATTGAATACTTACCTAATATGTTGTTTTTCGCTCACGATTGTATCTTTCCATTTGAAATAGAGAACTCTGCCAGAGGTGTGTACAACACTTTCGTTGCGGCTATATTGACCGTCGTGATGCTTCTCGTTCAAGTAATACAGCCATAGGAGCAGGTATTTTCTTCCATTCGTTACTACTTTTGTGGATTTATGCGAATTAAATTGCTTAAATATTTTGACGCCATAGTCAGAACAAAAATTGATTCATACGAATTATTGCTTAAAATATTTTGACGCCATAGTCACCACATAAATAGTTCAATCTTCTAAATTGAGAAATAAAATAATTTTACGTCAAAACCGTTACGCTTTATTAAAAGTCTTGTACTTTAAAAAAATGCCTTTAAAATATAATGTATGCAAAACAAACACGCCGAATTCTTAATTATATCAACGGTTTTCGACCAGAACATCGTAGTTTAAACTTTATTTTATTAACATCTCTGATTTATTATTATATTCCGAATATGTTTTTCATTATTATCTTTCAATCAATATAGTCGTCATTTTTATTTCAGGAGGAGAAATAATGCAGCATGTGTAAAACATAAAAACAGCGGCACGAAGAATAAAAAAAACCAGAAACAACTAATTATTTTAAAAAAATCTTATTTAAGAAATTTAGAGTTGTCTGTTCCTCATATATATTACAGGATGTTTTAAGTAATGGTTTATATAATTTCTGTATTAGTAATATTTCCTTTTGTGTTTACTTATAAACAGATGTTTGGACTGGTTCAATCGGACATAAGATCTTATTCTTATAGCGCTAAACATTTTATTAGGTTACGTTTTAAGGACAAAAACATCCGATTTAAAATTAAAAAAATATCATTCTAAAACAAAAAACTGAAATTGTTGATCATTTTCCAGAAAAAGGTATTATAATGACTGTATATCTTGGGCTTATGCTTCGTTTGATTGAGGACAGTTGTATAGACTCGCATCAATATTTAATATTTCTGAAATAAGGCATTTACGGTTTGCAAATACATGTATTGTGTTGTTTTTTGATAGACTTTTGTATGTGTGTGTGTATTTCGTTTAGAAAATAAAATATACTTAGTAATGTTACGGCAATATACGAGCAACTGACAGTGGTCAAGTGGTGGTTCATTGTCAGGTGCAGTTATCGGTCTCTGCTGATACACATTATGCAACGACGTCGTGGATTAGACAATTGAAGTGTTTAACATTATCCCATTTATATATACATGGATATATGAACTATATTTTATATATAAGACACATGGTAACGGTTTCAAAATAGCAAACGAGTTTAGAAGGGTGTCAGATTTAAAATAAAGACAAATACCATTCGAGAAAACAGGATGAGGTGTGTAAAATGTGAAATTCCCGATAATTATGCAAGATAACCTATTACAATAACCGTTACGATATACATGAATATTGGCTTTGTGCTCGGTTTGGTTCAATTCAATTCAATTCAATTCAAAATGTTTATTCCAAGATTTACATCTGTAAACAGCAATGGATATATAGAAATACATCATATTTAACAATCATTATGGCGAGTAAGCGACAGAACAGATAAAGAGATAATTCATGATAGTTTGTGATAATATAAAGTTGCATAAGTACTTTCATATTTATGACAAAAAAACAAAAAACAGGTAAATATATAAAAACATATATATATTACTACCAAATAAGTTAACTGTTGTATATTATCTAAATTTGAGCACCGTTATATAGTGCCTAAAAAGTGGGAGAACAACTTTCAGATTAAGTTTATCCCTTGAAATAGGTAAATTTATCGTGCGTTATTTTTACATTATGATTTATAGATTTTGTTGTAAATAGACGTCGAACAACAAGGATATGATATTTTCTATAGCATGCGAACACATACAAATAACTCCTACAATATTCATTTGAATTACATCAAATCGTAAACTATAAATAAATCATACATCTTTACAATATTCATTTGGAGCATTCCCTTTTGCCTCGTGTATGCCAGTTTCAATTATCCATAGTCATGTGTCGAGTATACATAAATATCATTAAAAAAACATGCAGCATGGAGTGACCTTATCAATTACTTGCACACACTGACAATGTCTATTTGATAGGTCATCACAAAGTTGAATTATTCATAACCGGATTAAGTGGGTAATTCAGAACATCTTTGGATAAATGAAACTGGAATGGGCAATTTAAAATATTTCATTTAAATTGAAATAACGATCATTGACACATATGGATACCTCGATACTTATTACTTTGTTGGTAAGTATATCTTCTACATTGTTGTTATTCTTAAAATAATAATATGTTAGTTTACATATCAGACAACGAGAAAAGAGCTATAGTGTAACATAATAATTCAATCATTCAGCATATACATAATTATAAAAGTTTACATCAGTAGCTACCAATTACCAAGTATTTGTACTTTAGCGACAAACGTATAATATTGTGGTTACTCTTGGCATAATTTGTAACTTCAACACCGTCGTATTATATCTAGGTTTTTACACTTTTCAAGACAATATCTATAAACACACTTAACTTCTTAAGTTTTTGTTCATTATTTGTATTCATCACTTCCTCGAATTTAATTATATTTGGCCGTTTAAAATAGTATGAATGTATATGTGTTTTTCTTTCTTCTTTAAAGTGTTTACAAACAAGCAGATAATGGTATTCATCTCCTACTTCTTGAGAATCACATAGCATACAGAGTCTTTCGTTGAGGGGTTTACTATGCCATCTACCTGTTTCGATAGGTAGTCTATGATTTCTTGTGCGAAATTTCAAAACTTGCCTGGAAAAATATGTAGAAAGAATAGATAAGTAATTGCTTTTTTGAAAACAATTTTTAAAGATTCTATAGATACTGCTAGATGATGATATATTAACGGTTGATAGCCATTTTTGTATAAAAACGTCTTTGAATTTTTGATTTAATGACTTAACCAGCCATTTAGCATTTATAAATGTTTGCGAGTTCCAGACACCTGAAAAACCTGACGAGCAAATTAAGTGTTTAACATTATCAATCCACGTGGACTGTATTTGTTTAGTATCATAAAGTACAAACATGACCGAGTATAACAAAGTGGACAGTTTTTCATTTTCATTATTTTCAATTAATTTTGTCCAGAAAGAAACAGTTCGAGTTTGGATCTCGACATGTAGAGGCATTACACCTAGTTCTCCATATATCATTGAGGAGGGTGTTGAACTTTTTAAACTGAATGCATATTTATAGAATTTAAGTTGTACTCGTTCAATAATATCAATATTACCCAAACCCCATAATTCGGATCCATATAGTAAGACTGGTTTTACCATTTTATCAAATAGCTCTATTTGTATATCAACAGGCAAATTTAGAAATCTTATTCGCTTTAGAAGTGCAAATAGAGCTTTATTTCCTTGTTCTGCAATATGTTTTTTTGCAACTGTATATGCCCCACTCCGGGCCAAAAACAATCCTAGATATTTATATTCCTTGACAATTTTTATTTCTTTATTTCGAAAAATAAACTTGACATTCTTTTTAGGTTTTCCTTGACTGAAAATAACTACTTTAGTTTTCAAAATATTAACCGTTAGGTTCCATTTAGTACAATATGTGTCAAAGGCATTTAGGGCGTTTTGTAAATCCTTTTCATCATCACTAAACAGCACAGTATCATCAGCATAAAGAAGTACAAACAGTTGCAAATATATATATAAATCATCGTTTCTGGCCTTACAACTAATCCCATTTACTTTAGCGCTCAGATATGCCTCAAGATCGTTTACAAATATGGAAAATAGAAAAGGAGATAAGTTTTCGCCTTGACGAACTCCATTATTACATTCAAAAAATTCAGTGCTACCTTCACTGGTCATTACTTTAGATTTTATTTCAGCATACATGTTACGAATGAGATTAAAACATTTCCCATTGATTCCTTCATTTAAAAGTTTTATCCATAAACCTTCTCTCCATACTGTGTCAAATGCCTGCTTAAAGTCAATAAAACAGCAATACATTTTTTTCTTACTTGATTTAACAATATCTAGAAGACAGTTTATAATAAATAAGTTATCTATCGTGGAGTGATGTTTCCTAAATCCTGCCTGCGATGATTTAATAATGTTATATTTTTCTGCATATTTATTAAGTCTTGAATTCAAAATGGACGTAAATAATTTTCCAAAGCAGCTTAGAAATGTAATAGGTCTATAATTTTCTGGCAATTTAGGGTCGCCTTTATTTTTAAAAATTGGTTTGATAACGCCAATGGTCCAGTTTTCTGTAATAATTCCATTATCAAAGATGCAATTAAACAGTTTTACATATACAGGTAACATTATATTTATTGTGCCTTTTAACTGTTCATTTACTATGTTATCAAGTCCCGAGGATTTGCTATTACGCAGGTCTCGCACAGCTGACCTTAGTTCATCTTCGGTTATAGGCTGATTGATCTCTTCATTTATTTCTTGATATTGAGGTGAATTTATATTATGGTCATATGCAAGTTGAGGATCAATGTAAGTTTGTTTAGATAAATCAGTATAATTGGCATTAGTGTTACTTGCGTTAAGATTTTGGCTAGGTAAGAGGTGATCTTCTCTACATTCCATTGGAGTCATAGTGACTGGAGGATCCACTCTTCTGTTTGAGTCTTTAAAAAATGTATATAAGTCGTCAATCGGCGCTGAGACGTTTGTTTTCTTGACTTTGAATTTATCACTTTCCAAAATTGCTTAGGGTCAGATCTTTTTAAGCCCCTAATTGCTACGATTGTATCGTTCCTGAAGCATCTATAACTTAGAGATAATGTTTTTTTATATTGTTTACTAACTGTTTTCAGTAAAGTTTTATAATACTCTGTTTTGTATTTATTATATAGATTTCTCGTTTTATGATACAGGTTTCTTGCAATCTTACAGGGGCGATCAAACCAAGGGGTTTTATATTCATTGTTCTGTTTAAATTCTTTAGAATAAGTTGAATAACCAAATGCTTTTTAAGAACACGTTTCAAAAAGTTGACTTATACTATTTACAATTTCATTGATATCATGTTTTGTTATAGCGTTCTTGTCGATCATTCTATTAACGTTTGTCTCAATCTCCGATACACATATTATATCAAAATGTTCAATAAATTGTTCAGGTTTGTCAGAGTCCCATATCTTAGGCTTTTTCAAAACCGGTTCATTGTTTACACAGTTATCTCTTATACGACTTGTGTCTTTACAATTGTGCAGTTAAATAGAGACGGGACAGTGTACATCAGAGTATAATGAGGAAAAATCTAGTACTTCAAAATCACAAACATTCTCTATAACACACGAAGTTGATATAAAATAGTCAATAGTGCTTTTATTTTTACAGGTAAACTTTGGTTCAATAGCTTCATTTCCATACCTACCATTTAAAATAAACAAATTATTATTTTTACACAAATCTAACAGTTTGTAACCAAATGAATTCAGTGTTTTGTCTAAATTATTTCTAATAAGTGGAAGCATTGATTTTTCAAAACAGCCAAAGGCCTTATCACTTTCATCTTGTATAATCTCAAGACCATATAAATCTGAAATGTGCTTATCAACTTTTGTAAAGTCACACAGGCTCCCTGTTCTTGAGTTAAAATCTCCAAATAAAAGTATATTACTAGAGTCAGTGCAATATCTTAATATTTCCTCTTGGAGTTCAATAAAGGGGTCATCATTTACAAATCGCGAGCCATTTGGTGGTAACTAAATAATGCCACATTTAATATCTTCATTATTTTGACTTGTATAAATATGTTTTGAGATTGTAAACCATAGAACAAATTTGCTAGTTTTAGAATGGTCAATCTTAACAAATGGAAATATATCATGTTTAACAATTAACACAATTCCACCCGATCTACGTTTAGAAATACGGCTTCTATTATTAAAAAATATGTCATAACCAGGAATTTCTATCGTATCTATATCATCTGTTTTACTTTCCTGTATGCCAATTATGTCATATCGTTTTATCAGTTCTAAAAAATCAGGGCATCTCATTTTCGATACAAGTCCACACACATTTAACGATAACAATTTTAAATTAAAAGTAGTGTCTAGTCTCGGGGAAAGATCACTCTTATTTGAATGGGGATTATCAAAAGCATTATGTCCCGTGCTGTTTATAACACTTGTATCGGTCGATTTTGCTACGACAGTAATACAATGGCCTTTGTTTGATGAACAATAGTCGTCTCCCACGGACCCCTACTCCTGACTTACATTTGGCGAGATGACCGACATTTCAGTGTCAATTATACTGCTAGCGCTCGTGCCGGTATGTATAATAGGTCCATTTAGGAGCGTAGCGCAATCAGCTTTTAAGGGTAGTGTCCCGTTTAAAGGTACTGGCATCGAAATCGCGACTTCGCTAACTGTAAGTCTTGTTGTTTTTATCGTTTTGGTTATTTGGACATGTTGGAAGGAAAACACTATTGTTGTTATCTTCCTTTTGTTCAGGACAGTTGTATATACACGCACCAATGTCTAATCTTTTCTGATAATGTGTTTTGCAAATATTGCATTTCTTTTCATAACCCTTTGTATGTGTGTGTATTTTGCTTAAAGAAATATTTTGTATTTTCCTCGTTATATATTAGACTAGGAACTTTTAAACTATAGTTCACATACTGAATATTTGAAAGATTTAAAAATAATACATCATGAGTATCCATGTGAGATAGGGAAATCTCACCCGATGGGTCAGAATTGCAATGTTTCTAAATTGCAACCACGGACGAGGCTCTGCCGAGATCCTGGTTGCAATTCAAACCCCCAGTATGCGCTTAGTAGAGGCATACTACAATAAGTAACTTTAATAACTGTATTTGAATAATGCTAAAATAAGGCGACGTCAACGTGATGTCCTGAAATTTTATGTAAGATTATAAAAATCCGTCATGAGTATCCCTAGCGAAATCTCACCCGAGGGTTAAAATTGTAACCAGGGACGATTTTAAATTTAAAATTAAGAAAATATCATTCGAAAACAAAAAAGTGAAATTGTCGATCACTTTCTAGAAAAAAAGGTATTACAATGACCGTATAACTTGGGCTTATGCTTCGTTTGATTGATGCCGAGTTCCTGATTGTTGTTCTGATCCCGAGGGTGAGACTTACATATATCACATGGATTAACTCATGATGGATTATTTATCTCATCATGCGCTTAGTATAGGCATACTGCAATGACTGTATTTGATTTTACACTAGAATAAGGCGACGTCACCAACGTGAAGTCATGACGTTTCATGTAAGAGTCACATGTTATGTGGGATAGAGTTTTATCACATAAGTGTATTACAGATGCAAATGAGAACTGAATCAATGTGCTTGTATACAATTATTTGCATGGTATATCATACGATACGCTCAGACAACTTAAATATGTATGCTTATTTGAAATCTTCCTTTATAAAATCCATGTTAGTACTTTAGTTGAAGGTGTCGCATTATGTGTAGGCCGAACGCGTTTCAGCAGAAACTATCACGTAGGTGTGCTATGTGATAAATATAATCTTACATTCGTGACAGTGTATTATTGACTTTAATAAACGAGTTGGATAAAATTATAGGATACACGGCAGAGCCTAGTATCCTATCACTTTATCCAAATCGTTTATTGAGATCAAAAATACCCAATCATGTAAGATCCTCTATATCTCACATGACTAGAAATGGGAGAAAAGTATTTTCCTTCATATACACTATAGGATGTTTTAAATTATAATTTATATAATGAATTTGTCTTGCTTACCACGCGTTCGTGTTTACCTCTAGTCAGGTGTTCATGCTGTTACGGCAATATACGAGCAACTGACCGTGGTCAAGTTGTGGTTCATTGTCAGGTGCAGTTGTAGTTCTCTTCTGGTGCACATTCTGCAACGTCTTGGATGCCACATTAGACAAACAATTGAAGTTATATCCTAATTATATATACCGTACATATATATGAACTATATTTTATATACAAAACACATAGTAACGGTTTCAAAATAGCAAAAGAGTTTAGAAAAGTGTCCAATTTAAAAAAAAGGTTTAGCATTCGAAAAAACGGGATGAGGTATGTAAAATGTGAAATTCCCGATAATCTTCCAGAAAAATCTATTAAAAAACAGTTAAGATATCCAAGTATATTGGATTTGTACTCTGTTCGGTTGAGGACAGTTGTATATACTCGCATCAATGTCTAATATGTTATGAAATAACGTATTCATGTGTTTGGCAAATATTGTGTTTCTTATCATAATCATATGTATGTGTGTGTATTTTTCTAGAAGATAAACGACAATTCAATTTAAAGGCTTTATATTCATTTGATTGTTCGTTCGTTTTCCAGAGGGTATTTGATGTACTTATAAGTTTTCTAGTGGCGAGTGTGTTTCTTTGTAACCTAACGATTGCATGTCCGTGATTGCACAACGGAACAAAAGGCTTCTAACATTGAGAACAATCCCCAATGAGTGAGTCGTCAACACTTTTCCCATGCCCGGGTTTTTTAAAATGGGTTGAGGATAACAATGTTAATTACAACAAACTTGCCATGCTCCCAAACCTTGGACACATCCGATATAAACCCATCATATGCATCAGTACACATAACATTAATAAGCATCTTGAACAAGCTGAGAACGTTTGACGTCATACAGCGCAAGCTATATGACGTAAGCAATGACTTAATTGTTTTTCAGGTGACTACTCGTGTATTTAAACATACTGTACCGCGCAGAACTTTGTATACGGGGGCGCCCAATGGAACAGCATGCAGAAATAGCAGCCTGATTACCTTGACATCCGAGATAATATATAGTGCCCCCACAATAGCGTAAACAAGAGGTTATTGTTGTTATCAAAATAATACATAATACATCGGTGAATAAAATACAGTTAGTCGTTCAGATACGAGTAATTAAATCAACCGTCCTAACGCACTCGTGATTTAATTACTACGCATACGAACTCCTAACTGTATTTTATTCACCGATAAATTATTATTAAATTATAATATCATTTCTTAACTAAACACATACTGATGGTGTAATACCTATTTGGATTGACAGCCATAATTCTTCCAGATCGCACCCAGTCCCTTTAACGTTACAAAAACAATGAACGAGAAGTTAAACGAAGAGAGCTATCGTTGCGTAAATGCAAATATGTATTGAAAATACATCACAATAAACAACCATGATTATAATACAATACATTATTAATAAGTACTTAATATCTGCCGTGGATTGCAGGATATGGTAAAAACAAGGCCAATATGGAGAGAAACTCGGCCACTATGAAATTCAGCAATCTAATTGGATAAGCCAACAAGGCCGATATGACCAAGGCTTTGCTCTCTTTAAGGACGCCATTTTGAGGAAAAAAACACAACGTCGCAGCTTTTCGATGATAAGTTAGTTCGCCTATGTAATGTAGACAATCAAAATGATGAAGGTTAGATTAATTGTAAATTCAGTTACATCGACTTCGCTAAAATATAACTATTATCACGTTCCGGTGTGATTTACCCACGCGCCGTCGAGCGGTAACAGGGGAAAATTTATTTGAAGCAGATACTTGTTATGAAATGTTATATTGAACATATATCTTTTGTTTCTTCTTACCTGTAAATGATATTTAAAACATAGGAATAAAGAGAGATAATAAGTAACAACGGCATTAATTAAGTGTTTTCATTTTAGCCCAGTTATTGATCCTCGGACTGTCGGCCAATATGATAGTCCTTGGACCAATAACTGGGCCAATATGAAAACACTTAATTAATAACATCATATTACAAATAGCATAATAGTTAAAATTGTAAGACAACATATAAGAATCAAAATAGCAATATCAATACACTATATATATGTATAACGCAACATATTCGAGTCTCGTTTCATAGATATTAGCATGATTAGTGTGATTTCAAGAAAAATTAAATCATCATACATTCTGAAAGGAGAAAATAACTATTCAATTTACTATAGCCAATTGTAATGATAATCAACGAACATTTTCGAAATGAATTCCATGAACTTTACATTGGATTCATTTTGTTGAGATTTTATCTTTAATTACCAAGTGCCAGTAGGGCTTATGCCAAGGTCTCCTGTCCGTCGTCCGTCAGTCCATCTTCCGTACGTTAACATTTTGTTGTCATCACTATAGCGCCTTCATTTTTCATCCGATCTTTACCAAACATGGTTAGAATGAAAGATCGGACAAGTTTTATCAGTACCATTATATCGGGTTATAGACATCAGATTATTGCCCTTGATTTAACGAAAATTGCTATAGTTCGTCTTTTCATCACACTATCACCTCCATTTTGCATTATATTTAAAGTTTATAAAAACTAGTCAGATTGTTTATATCGATGCCAACTCCATATTTCTTTATTGCTTCTAGAACAAAAATGATAGCAAAGCATTAAATGAACAACTTTCTGTTGTATGTTTATATTTTACTGCACACACAAAGGCTTTATTGGGTGGGCCTCAAAATCTGAATCAAAATTGAATATCACAATGTTCTCATGAAACTGCATGGCTAACAGTGATTTACAGTTACCTATAGAAAGTCTACCCCCCCCCCCCCCACCCCCCAAATCACCCAAATACAATAGGCTCTAAGTATGTCCTTAAAAACGAAAACTTAACACCAACACTATTCTAGTGAAGATCACCACAAGACGCGGAATAAGGCTTATTATCATGGTTACTACGCTGAATAGTTGAACAAGACCTCGGTCTTAGGGTGTCTCGCCCACCGCAGCAAACAACATTTGAAATATGTCATTTAATTTGTGCTTAAATGATATCCACCAAAGACAACACTTCATATGACCAAGTATCAAACAAATAAAAGCGAGGTAATCATAAGGAGTTAAGTAACTAAAGCTAAGTGGTTTAACCAGTGTATAGTTTTGGGAAATCAATGCAAAATATGACCTTGGTATTTTTTGTCGCTCAGCGATGTCCACTGATGCCAACAATCCATAAACCCAAGTATCAAGGCATAAAGTCAGGCGATCACAAAGAGTTAACTGAGGTTACGTTACCTAACCAAGGTTAAGTTACCTAACTAAGGTTAAGTTTGGAGAAAATAACGCAACATATGACCTTGCCCTAGGTATTTTCGTCATCCAGCGATGTCCACCAATGCCAACAATACAACTGACCAATTATTAAACAAAGAAATTAAAGTTACCAGAAAAAGTTAACTGAGGTTAACTTACCTAACCAATATGATGTTTAGGATAAATAACGCAAAACATGACCTTGAACTTGGTGTTTTTTTTCATTCAGCGATGTCCATCGATGCCAACAATACATATGACCAAGTATCAAAAGACATAAAGAGAAGCAATCGCATGAAGTTAACTGAGGTTAAGTTACCTAACTAAGGTTAAGCTAACTAACCAAGGTTAAGTTTGGAGAAAATAAGCCAAATATGACCTTGACCTTGGTAATTTTTGTCGTTCAGTGATGTCCACCAATGCCAACAATACATATGACCAAGTATCAAACAAAGAAAATGAGGCAATAACATACAGTTAACTCAGGTTAAGTTACCTAACCAAGGTTAAGTTTTCAAAAAATAACGCAAAATATGACCTTGATCTTGGTAATTTTGGCATTACGTGATGTCCCTTGAGCCAAGTTTCCGAAACATTCGAGCAGGGGTTGTTGTTTAGATATATTTGATTAAAATATGCCGCCGCCGAAAAAGAGACTGCTATGTCTCGCTACCCACTATCGTGGGCGAGACAAAAAAAGAGTATAAAAAGACAAATTTGGAAATCGCCGATCACGATAATTATATAAAATATTACAGTCTCGGTTAGATAGTTCATGGACGGTAGTAAAAAATGCTAGCTACCATTCACGCCCATTAGCTCCGAGTTTAGCAGAACTCGATATTTAAATTGTGAATAACTGTACAAAGTTTTGAGCCATCCCGAAGATGCTATGCATTTGACAGTGAAAAAGGAACCTTCAATCGGTATGTTCACACCATTCCATGGCCAGCGGCTTATTGTCCCAGTTTCTAACAAAATAGAAATCAATGGGCAAAATAAATAAAATGGAATTTAGATGGGATCATAGGATATGAAGCCTACGTATCACAAGTAACAAGTAACAGTCAAAAGACTAAATTAAAAAGCAGGCAACATATCATAAGAGTGATTAAACAATACTCACAATCTTTAAAGGTTGGAATAGTGGAACCATCCATTCAAAACGGGGAATAATTCTTTGTCAGTCAGAGAATCATATTTTTCAATGTTAAACCGTACAAAGCGCTTTGTCATCACCTTATTATTGAGATTACAGATTTGAAAAGCGTTTGTACAGTGATCTGCTTCGTCGAATAATATTATTTTCATTTCGGTTTTTAATGAATTAATTTTCTCATAAGCTATCGTAATATTTTTCTGCTATTTTTTATAATTAAAAAAAGATCTGATGAGGAATAATTGATAACATTTTACTCGTCCATTCGATCAACCGGTTTAGTTTTAAAATTCCTAAGCGATGCATTTTGTGATACTTAGCACCGTTTTTGCACGTTTTACTTTTGATGTTAAGTCTTTAGGTACATGTTATCTATGTCGTGCATACACGATCTGCATACGGCAGGTCGGGTTTTGCCTGTACTCGTATTAGAAGAAGTAATCGAAACAAGAGATGCGTGTGTATAGGTTCAACCCTTTGCAGTACAGTTTCGTTTATGAAGGTTTCATGGTCACCGCCATATGCATAGCATCTTCGGAATAGCTTAACTGCCTGTACTATTGACATTATTATTATTATTATCTAATTCTGTTCAACGCGGAGCTAGAGGGCGTGAACGGTAGCAAGTATTTTTCACTACCGTTCATGAACATTCTCAATCTAACCGAGACTGCAATAGATTTTGTATCTAACGTGTTCGACGAATTCCAAATTTCTCCTTTTATACTTTTTCATACCCTAGACTTTCCGTAACCAATTGTGGTTCCGAAACATCTAATGTGATGGACGTTTCGTACTATGGCCATACGAGGTTCGTCGAAACAACTCTAGGGAGTCAGAGCTAAGCTTTTCATTAAATACTTTTACAGGTCAAATAGTTTTTCTAATCTATAATTGACATATTTTAAGACGAGTTTGAGTTTGAGTCCGTTTTTATCTCTACTGGCCAAAGGCCAGCGGAGTTAAGGGGATGATGAGTTGTCCGTCGTCCGTCCTTTGACCGTCCGTCGTCCGTTAACTTTTGCCTAATGAACACTCTAGGGCCGGTATTATTAATTGGATCTTTACGAAACTTTGCCAGTGTCTTTATATCAATAAAAGCTTGGACAAGTTCGTAAACCAACTGGATTTCAGTGAAACTTAACAGGAATGATCAGTACCAAGCCTAGTTGCGATTGTTGTTGTCGTGTTCATCATCAAAGATTCCATATAACCAGTAGAGCAATACAGGCCCTGTTGTGCCTCTTGTTAATGTTAGTGCGGTGATTGTTGTATTGTAATCAAGAAGACGTTATCTTTCTCTACTCCCTATGGATTGTATTATAAATGTACATATACATACTTTGGTTGTGTGATCAAACTACATAAATTTGCATTGACATAAAATAACACCTTAAAATACCGTTCTTACATGCAACCTGTTGTTCTTGTTTGTTCTGTCTTTCTTTCTTTGTTGTCTTCTTTATTTTTTCTCTACCTTTATCGTGTTTATTTCAACTATCTCCTTAAAATGCCTTGCACAATTTTGAATGACCACAGTTAAATTTTAAACATAACGTCATAAATAATTAAAGTTTCATATGAACACAGTCCAAGTCAGTTTATTGTCTTCTAAAAGGAAATACATATGTCGAACAGGGTTCATAGTAGACAAACCATGGTGTTCTTAATTATTTATTCGAGTTCTCTTGATACATTCAAGAGAGCCTGTAACATAAGAAATATACAATCAGTACAAGAATATATAAAACTACTAAAATCGACGTTTCGACAATCCAGCGATAGACTTAATACATGTCAGAAATACATTAAAATAATACAATATCACAGATCACTTATCAGAGGATTCACAATAATAACAGTGTGCTGGAAGTGACAGAATAGCTGATACCAAAGGTTGACTTTACAGTCACCTAATACTTCTATACCTATACTATAAGGCTACATATAAGACTGTTGTTGTCAATTGTCAGAGAGAGAATGCCAGAGAGAGTGATATTTTAGGCGGGAAAAGAGGTTAATTATTTGCGTTCTTCATGCAAGTTAGTTAGCATAACTCACCATAACTCACTCACTCACTACACACACAATAATATACAGATATACCACAGTTCTGCATGTAGCTCAACATGTCAAACTATAAATAGAATGAAGTGTGCTATAATTAGAAAGGTGAAGTATATTACACTGGTCCAAGGTAGTTGCACAGGAATAGTATTCTGTAAACAAAACATTACAGATGCAACACCGGGCGACACATACTCTTGATATAATCATAGAGCAGAGTTTTCTTAATCTGTTTTTCGTTTATAGGAAATTTGCATCAAACTTTTAATCTCTGTCCATCTTTTATAAACAAAATATATACATGTATACTCTTATATTTTACATTATTGTTTAGGTAATACTTTTTATTTTAAATTTGTATTCACTTCATAAATGTAATCAAATTGTACTGTTGATTTAATTCTTAGAATATACTATAAAACAACTGAGTGATCGTTTACTCTTATACCATAATCGCATACATCTTGGTTTTTAAAGAAAGATACACATATCGGACAGAGAAAGCAGCATTCATGGACGACAGTCAACCACAAAACACAAAAAACAAACACGCAAACAGACAAACGAGAAGGCAAAAGTAATACAAAATGCAAACGACGACTGTTTATACAAAATGAATATTTATTATTTATATTTAAATATTTGTTGTGACAGTTACAAATAGCGCAGCTTATTTTCTCAGACATTTTCTAATGAAACTTTATTACATACCTTACTATAAATAATAACATATTTCAGTAGAAAAACAATGATTATCAGTCCTTTATCGAAATCCATAATCGGCACACTGTGACATTATGGATTATGGAAAACCGGCACAGAGCGCAGGAGCGGACGTTGAAATCTTGACTGCAGTTTTCACAGCCTAGTTCCGTTGAAACGTCGAAATAAATCATTATAGATCTAGTGACAGACGTGGTTTTTAAAAAAAAGGCAAGGCAGAAAACTGATTTTAAAGTAGTTCATTAATTTAACATACGTAATTCATTTATTTGCATAACAATTGTTTTCACCTTAAGACTACTTAGATGCTTAAATCTACCGTTTTGTTCTTGTTCTTCTTCTCCATTTATAGTAAGGTATAGTAAGCATGGTAAGGTATGCAATAAAAAGGCAAATATACGGCCGTGGCTAAAGCCCTCGGGCAATTAAGGCAATAGGTGTGCCATTATCGACAAAAGGCACACCACGGCCGTATATTAACCTCTAATTAATCGGTCATTGCATTTCCAACAGGGTTAGCGTTCTGGTTGCGATGGGTGCGCAAGTTGCCATTATTGTATATATACAATAGTGAAAACTTAACCGATGACACCAGATGTTAACCATTTCATGTTTTTAAGAAAAATAGTATATACATTTCTAATATAATTATTATTTATTCTACCAGTCGTCCAGAGCGTTTGCCAGTTTCATAGTGTAGTACCTATATTCATATTACAAAATAATCCGATCACGCATTACGCGAAATATTGCTCAAACATGAAGTAAATATGCTGACCTTAGTATAGCTATTTCATAGTGTGCTCTTATGGTATTAGGTATAAGAAGCAAGCAAAATGAATACATAAATAAATCAGTCAGTATGTGGACATTCTGAAAAATTGTACAAAAACGAATAAACAAGAAGTAATTTAGATATACCATGATCGTTAAAATATAAACATTGCAGAGAAACATATATAAAAGAGGAGTAAAAACAAAAAGAGGTGTATATTTTCGAGCGCTTGAGAATGGACGTTTGTATTCTCAATAGCAGCTTTAAAATTAGCTCTTTTTCCAAATTTTCGGCAGCATTCATTTTTTCAAATCTCCTAATATATGGCTTTAGAATACGTCTATGGTTAACAGACTGTGAATCATGTAGCCAACAATAAGCATGCATTACAACTTCAATTCCTAGGGAACCCGTCTAAAAAACTTGAATGGTATAAACACATAATGTTCAATGTTTAAAGCTTGCCGTTAATAATAATAATAATAGCAATAAGCCTCCAATGACGTTTTCGTAGAGCAGTCTACTAAGGTGTAGAATGCGGCAATATTTCCGGGATCTTCACGACCAGGATTTTTTACGGAGCATAGTGAAACTGAATGAAACGCAAGTATTGGAATGGAATAAGTGCAAATCTGTATTTTAATGGAATAATACCTTTTTATGGAATAATACACATTTATAATGCGGTATTCTCGTAAATACCGCCGTGTTATACACTAGTCGTTGGGTTTATTCGCTGCCTATATTGCACATGTAATGGTAAGGTAGTAATGAACAGTTTTCTTTGAGTTTTTCACTTTGATAACGCAATCTTATAATTACACATGGTAGCAGTGAAACGTCTGTTGTAATGCACACGCTAACGCACACGCATCCCTTACATGTGAACACCTGTATTTATGTGCTGATGTGTACGTCTAGCACGTCGTGGTCTTGAATTGTAATCAGTATGTAAGGCAAATCAAGGTATTTGATCAGAGAGAATCGAGGTCGCCCACCTTGATTCAAAATGTTTGGTAGGAACAACTGATGGTAAAACTCGGGAAGAATGTGTCTGGTAAGAAAAAAAACGGTCGTGGCGTGTTTACGTCAACATTATTTTTTTCAATATTGTTTTAACACCCCTGACTTGATATGTTATTATGTTAAACTTCGTTTCCAGTCCCTACCCAGATATATGCTATTTCCTCTCGGCAGCTATTTTACGCTTGCGTAAAACTTTGCTTGTTTAAACTGATACACGTTAACAGCGGCATACCTGGCTTGCTTAATTAAGCGCAACATAATGCCAAAGCGCCATAATGTCAGAAACGCCATTTTCGACGTTGCGTCCATCGGACCGTAGTGTCTGAATTCGCAGTATCCACATAGATTCATTAACGAGTGTTTCTACCTTAGAGCTTCCAAATAAACGTTCCGGTATAGACAATTGCGATGTGTCATTCTTGGTTGAAATATGCGTTAAATGGTGTGTCTGTCTTCATACGTATGTCACGCAGATGCTCAGACATTCTTTCTCTGAACTCTCTTTCAGTTTGCCGATGTATAAGCAATAGTTTATAGTACTAACATGCGCCACAACACGAAATCTGCCAGATGTTACACCAGAGTTGACTCGTGATATTTTGAAGCCTATTGAAAACACGGCTAGCTTAGAAACAGTGTGCTATCAGATTCTTTTCATCTTCGTAATGATGTAATTTCTGACGTTACACGGCAGAAGGCAAATACATATAATTATCAATGTTTGAGGACGATCTATGATTTTTTTTGTGCACCCTAGAACCAGGTTTAAACCACCGGTTTCCTTTTTGCCACTGACCGTTCGAAGCCAGTAGCCCTATTGTCAACGGGTTTGTGTTTGTGATATCACATACCCTGTCTTGGATTTATCCCTGTAATTGTTGTTTGTTTCGATACGTATTTTTAGTTGAATGTGGTCTTTGAATGCTACATTTTCTGTCCGACTTTTATATCTATATCAACTTATTAGAAACCGGTGTAGCATACATTTTTGACACCACTCGAATTATGACTCCTCGGTAATTTTGCTATATAGTAGAATGATTCCCCCTATAAAACGTTGACTCGCTATAGTGGAATAACACATATCGTCCAAATATCGAAACCCAGTTGTCATTTACCATGTACTAATTTAGCCGTCTGTAAGAAGATACAATGAAGCTCTTGACCTGTCGATGGGGCCCAAAAACATGTGTCCGCATTAATCAGCAGTCCGAGACAAACTACTACATACATCATCATAACGGTGACTATTGCTGGGCAAACGTTGGGCTACTCATAAAGGGTTCTTATGCTGAAACGGAGAGAGAGAGATTTTTATCGGATTTCTCGTATTTTTTCAGTCATAAAGAGACGGTTTAACCTTGACATTATCCGTTGGCTTCTAAACAGTATCTCTCAATTAGTTATATCAGGACTATATAAAGTATATTTGTGCTATTCGCCGCATAACGTGCTTCGCAATGGAATATGGACAATACGAATTATTGTCAAATTCCTTAAACATGGAACATACCCAGGGAACATTAAAATTAGCAAGGATAAAAAGCGAAACTTTCGACGGAAATGTGCTTCGTTTTACGTCGACATGGAAACTCTTTTCTACAAAAGCAATAACGAAAATGTAGGAATAAAAGTTGCAAAGAAGGACGAGGTTAGGAAAATCATCGATAACATTCACTCTGACGAACATGGTGGGCACCTCGGGATTAAAAAAACGTAAGTAAAATTTAATTACTGTCATTAGTAATGTTAATAAATGGTTCCAAGTTAATAGCAATTGATATTCTTTTTTATTTCTCACAGACGTAAAAATATAGCGTTTTGCGCTGACCGTCGATTTAAACAGTATGTCGCCCGTCCATCCTTTGGGATCACTTTAACATTGATACATATGCCCCTATCGCCTATTCTTTTGCGTATTTTAGTGCTGACAAAACATGTGTGCAGAGTAATTGGTCAAGTCTTATGTTGAAATATGTCCTTCGTGTTAGATTTCTTAGAATAGGTGAGCATCTTTATTCGGCAATGTTGGCGCTCCCACAAAATGCGTCAATATACCGATAGCTAAAATAAAATTTACGCCAACAAAATCAGCAATATAAAACAATAGCACCGAATGGCGGAGCAATTACGCCTGTCGTATACTTCAAGCTGAAATTGTAATTAGTAAAAGACAAGGTTTATTTCTAGCTGGAACCTTTAGGATAAAGCAAGAAAAGGCAAAGCTAAATTACAGGTTAAACTTTTTTTTCAAAGGGGCTTTCTGGACAAAAATATTTGTTCAAAGTGTAGTTCATTTTAACAAAATTTCAAAATATCAGCATTGATAACAAAGAAACAAGGGCACCACAAAGCGGGGCATTCCATCGCAACGGGAAATATTATGAATGGCACCATATTTTGTCCATCAGTTCTTTCTATTATGCCATGTGGTGTCATTGACCTTTGACTTCTGACCTTGAAAATCAATTTGGATCATCCTCTCATCATGCCTATTGTGTGCACCGAGTTTGATAAAGATGGGTCAAGTGGTTTTGTCTGCATCTTGCCCATAAGTTTTTTCTATTATGCCATGTGGTGACCTTGACCTATGACCTTGAAATTCAATACCAGTCATCGTCTTCTCATGCCAATTATGTGTACAGAGTTTGATAAAAAGGGTCAAGCGATTTAGTCTGTATCTTGCCCATAAGGGATGCGTTATCCACGTAAGGACACACAGACAGACACACACAAACGGACGCACAGTACTGTAAATGTATCTCCTACCGCAACGTCGTTGCGAGGAGATAATAAAAGGCCAGGTTTAGTTCCAGGTTAAACCTTTTTAAAGGAAATAACTCAAAAGTAACTAAGGAAAGGTTATGGCCCTTTTCTTCTATACACTGTAAAGCATGCTGAATACGTCCCATCGAACGACGGGTACATTTTGATCAAATTTCAAAACCACAGTATTTGTAGCAAATAAATAAGAGGCCAGGTTTAGTTCCAGGTTAAAATATTTTCAAACAGAAATAACTCAAAAAGTAACTAAGGAAAAGTTTATAGGTCTTCCCATGTACCTTGTAAAGCATTCGGAACAAATGTATAAAGTTTAATGGCAGTTGACGAAGTACTTCAAAAAGTAGAAGACCTAAAATCTTGGTGGTCAAAAGTTAACGGACGGACGGATTGCCTGCGCCACGACATAATACGTCCCGTCTAACGTGCCTTATTAGTACGCCAAATTTCAATTATCACACACAAATTCAGATTAACGGATATGGTTTATCTATTGTACAGGTGGGAAAAAGTTAATAGCAGATATTACTGGAAAGAAGCTTATGAAGGCCTATGACAAGTGTCACCGTAACGCCGATATGAAAAGGGGTAGGAAAACCCGGCAGCCTATACCAGTGCCATCGGGGACTTTCAGTAACATTGGCATGGATTTGATTGAGCCTTTAGAAACAACTATATCAGGTACGTACATATAAAAAACAAAACTAGATTCACTTCCTAAACTCTAAAAACAGCTAGAAAGCGTTAAAAGCAAACAAGTATGGAATTATTAGCTCGACTATTCTAAAACTAGGGAGGTCTATTTTAATGACTTTGGCGTCTGTGTCTACGTCGACGTCCGCGTACCATTTTCCGTTAATAAATTACCGAATACTATACAATCAAGGACCTTCATCACCATTGTGATCTGGGTGAATCCAGATCAGGCCCCGCATCAAACGCAATCCGATCAGGATCCACGATGATTACCTTATCTACACCGAAGATGTTATACAAATGAGCTTCGCCTAGCAAAAAGAGCCGCTATACCCCTGCGACCAGCGTGTATCTTGATCAGCCTGCGCATCCACTCAGTCCGATCGGGATCCACACTGTTCACTAAATTTTCAGTGAAATTTTGATGCACTGGATAGCAACCAATACTGATTATAGGACCTCGCGGACAAGCAAGATGCTCTGAACCCAAACATATCGCAAATACGATAACGGCTCATCCTTAGCGTGGCTCAGATATTGCCTACTGATTGTCCTTTAGGCCTTCCAGCATATGTAGCAAGGGTGAATCAGAATAGGCTATGGATCCCTGTGTGTTTATCTAGACATGTCACATGCAAGTGTTGAACAGCGTGGATTCAGATCAAACTGCGCGATCCCGGGTGGGGTGGGTAATTATAATGTTGTAGTCATGTGTGGATCCATGATATGTAGTGCGTACGTGTGACCAGAGAGAGAGAGAGAGAGAGAGAGACAGAAAGCGAGAGAGGGAGAGAGGGAGAGAGAGAGAGAGAGAGAGGTTAGTACATGTAGTATAGAGGTATATATATATTGTATTACGTACACTATGGCATGACGATTGTGACTATTATGGCTACCCGACTGTTAACTTGTTCACTTTTTGCAACATATAGGTATATTGCTATATTGTCGATGCAAATTCAGATCAGACCAGGCATTAATCTATCTTTTGTTTTATTATGTTCAATTGTATTGGACATAAAAATAAATTCTGTTTGTATACAAACTTCATTTAATAATACATACTGATATCCATTAATATTAACCAGGAAAAATATTACAAACTGTATTCTTATCCCAGCTGCCATGCATATTGAAACAATAGCATTTGCTTTTCTAACATAAACCTTAGCTGGACTATACTCGAAATGACTAAAGTATCAAGTGAAATCTGGGCTTTTAACACTGTACACGTATTATCTAGGTATATGGCTTGAGAGAAATTATTATCATTTGCCTTTGTCAGCGTTAATACAGTTTGAAAGTGTATTGCATTAAAATCACCGGTCCTATCCTTAGCGTGTGCCTAGCCGATGTTATAATCAGTTCAACCTATTGTAAAATGGTCACTGTAGTATACATGGTATAGGTGGATTACCCTGTATTTTGGACTTACAGGCCAAGGTCATAATATCAAAGCCGGTTACACTGAAAAATGGCTACTACCACTGACCACTCTAAGCTGTCTACAAGCAGAGCACCAGTAGGGAAATATTTTTAAAAAAAATAGACCTACCCCAAACATTTTGTTGAAAATTGGCATAAATGTTTTTGAATGTTTGGTGACATAATATTCCTTGTGAATTTGAAAGCACTGTGACATTTGTGAGTGTTATATCCAAAAAACACATTTTCTGAAAACTGTTGTAAAATTCAAATTTTACTGGTGATTGACAGTTGATGAAAGGTCATGACCTGTGTACCAGCCAACTAGAGTTGAGATGCTGAAGATTTTCATCTATTGACATATGGCAGGCAATAACATACTAATGTAAATACTACAGTGTTTATATGTTATGAAGTTAGCTACAGAGGAATGACATAGATGTTATGAAAGTCATTATTATTTCATATATATTATGTCACATAGTATGTGTACAAAGATTGCAAAACCTCATGTGACTGTGTCCTGACTCAATTACTGCCATAAATGACCCATGTCGAAAACACTTGGTAAATTTCGGAACCATTGGTTGACCATTTCTAAAACACACATTAACATTTTATCCCTTATATGTCATACATATTAACTTTGGAAGCGTTTGTCATTCCAGTGCCCTATTTTCCGTTCTAAATCCACAGTTTCTTGCGCTAGGTGCAACATATGTATTGGGATTGATGTTATCCTTCAAAAAGAAAATCCAACCAAACTTGAAAAGGTAACGTTCAAAACAAACTGTTAATCAAATAAATATTGTGTTTTCTTCTGTGCATGGAAAAGTGTGACACGTGAAAGAAAACAACACTTTAATGCACCATGTTATGAAACCTATCAAATTAATGAAAACATATTATATTAATGATTGTTTTGTCATCACGATTTCATGACCTTCTATCTTGTGAATATCCCGCCATAAGATGGAGGTGGAGAGACGAACGAACAAAATAATATCTTAGATGCGCTAATACCAAATCGCGTTCAATAAAAATACGCGAACATTTTCATTAATTTACTTGGTTTTTGAATAAATTGAATTGAACTGATTGAATGTTTTTTAACGGCTCATTAACACAGTATAGATTATTTAGAGCAGAGAGAGGAGATAGGAATCCGGGAACCGTCTTATTATCGAGTTCTTTAACGTGCTCGGAGGATAGACCGATACACCGGACCGCCCGGTTTACGTCCCCATCCGACGGTCGAGGCCAAGAGAAAGTATCTTGCCCAAGAACTCACCGCCGAAACTCTGTGGCACTATGGAGGATTTAACCCGGGGCCTCCGGGTACAAATCCGCCGCGCTTCCGACTGCGCCACGCCAGCCCTCTTTTGAATAAATGCATGCTGCATAAGTGCAAACACACACATCACTTGAATGTAATATCATTTAAAGAAAATAATAAATATAAATAGTATGTATGATTTATAACATAAAATACACGTAGACATGAACTTATAAAAGCAGAGGCTTACCGATCGGAGAAAACAATATGTAATTTGATAGTTAGCTCACAGTACATTTACAGACTTTTTTATCTTCCATAAAACGTTAAAAAATAAATCGTATGTATAAACATAACCTTAACACCAAAAGTTGCCGGTGTAACCACTATTCAAATTAACCCTTTTTAAATATACTTTACGCATTAAAGGGCCTAGTGTCTATCCGGAAGACATATTGACACAATCCACATGCAGATGAAAGCATAATGTTTTTTAGTTGCATGTGGAATGTGCATGTGCATTAAATAGAACAGCATGTTACCCACTACGTGGTCCGAGTATTAACTTTCATACCCCATACAACACCTTCTCCAAAAAGCGAAAACGGGATTGGCTGGGGTATGAAATGAAACCGTAATGTCGGCTTAAAAAGTTTGGATATTGTAAAATTAAAACCTTTAAAAGGTAAATTTAAACAGGTTATCGCATTTTGTCCCGCCTGGTGATAAATGTTGTTAAACAAGTTTTATTGTCGCAATATCCGATCTAATATCCTGCTAATACAAACTTTCCCATAGCTTAATGGAAATAATGCGGGAACACGTCATGATCGTTTTAATTATTGTTTATGAACATGTTTGATCAATGAAACCCAAACTCGTTGTAAAATCATGCATTAGTATAATTGATATGTAGCATGTATAGAGGATATTAATTTTATCCAACGAGTTTAATAAAAACTAAATAGGCACGAATGTGAGATTCTTTTGATCATATACCTCCAAAAAAGCCTCAGAAAGAACCTGTTTATTGTAGCTACCTTGTAGCTTCCTATATATTACCTTGTCTGTTGACGACATCTTATGTTTGTATGCTGACTTGAAATGCACCACGTTGTGGTATACAATAAGTTGGATAAACAGGTCGTTTTTTAAAAATTCTATTTCGTGAACATCAATTAAATTTTTTTAAAAATACTTGTACCAACATTTTCGTAAGATCAGGTCAAATTTTAAGTAACGTTTGTGTTCAACCTGTTGAATATATAATTGGTTTCTCGTTTACTCGCCCCTTGTTGTATTATGAGAGTTATAAAGTACTACAATTATTAAAAGTCTTTATTTAATGAATGTATATCGTTTTTTTAATAAATATAGCAATACTTCGAATAGTCGAACAGGCTATTTGTTCTCGGCACATCTGTTTGTTTATACTCATGATCTTGCTAGCTGAAACCTTCTGGTATCTTCCCCAGTGTTAAATATATCATTCGACAGAAAAAAAATTGTAGTACCAGTACATTTTATGGTATTACGTCATATGTTTCCATTTCCATAGTGGCTCAAACACTTGCTTGCTTGTTGCAATTCGTTAAAATCGATACATTCTTAATGTATATAAAAAATATTCATTTCCTAATAAAAATTACTTATTTTAAGCGTCTTCTTGTGTAAAATCGTATAGTGTTCGGGTATTGACTCCGGACTTCCACGTTCGTCTTTAGGGCAGACGTGTTTTAGACATGCCCCGAAATCAAATATGATAATTGCCCTTGGGATCTCATTAAAAACAGACCTTTTATCACGATACGATATTCTACACTACTAAGGATCTGACAACACTGCATTGGAGGTCACGTCAGATTGACCTTACGATTAGCCAATTAAAGTATCAACAGGGACATCTAAAATTCGTTACCGAGTTGACATATCGGTATGTACTTTAAAAAGAAAAAGTATATTCTAAGGTTCTCAAAAACAAAAACGAAAACAAAAATAAAGGGATAGAATTAGTGAAAAAGGATGAAAATAAATGATGTTTGGTCAAACCAGAGACGTAATACCACACACGAAATCTGGTCAAATTATTTTTGTTTGATTCTGGGTATAGTCTGACTTGCAAAACATATACTTTGGGATTAAATAAATGACTGAAATGAAGTCTTATACAAATACTACACGATCTCTAGCTGATCGTCTCCACCATATATATGTTGGTTACACTTATCTTATTAATAGTGTATGTATAAGTTCAAAAGCACCGTTATAAAAACACCGATAGTGGTGGTGTGAAACTGAAACGGTAAAACAAGCATAAGTGCAGCGATAAACGTCTTTTTTATCAATCTTGCAGTCATATAAAGAACATGGCAGCACAAGGTTCGACTTTATAGTGTTGATAATAATATGTGATATCAATACTTATTTTGTGATATCACATATTCGATGTTTTGATATCACAAATCATTTATTGATATTATTAAATAGAATACTTTATATCAATAACTAATGTTATAATATCACAAAATACCCTGAGTTAACGACATCACAAATTCGAATAATGATTTACCGTTGCATGAGACTTATATATGTACACTGATATAAACATGCCGATGCCTATGTCAAGAACTTGACGACCAAACTTGTATACCGTTGTTTCGTTAATATATTGTGTGCACCAGCATAATAATTAACTTGTTTACATTTTCACCTTTAACATTTAGCTATGTACCGGTATGTTTTTACGTAATAATTATACGACAGGAAAGAGGTCGCTACCGATTGGAAACGATATCGAGAAGATTCGTCTTACATAACAACCCATGCCCTGTTATCATTACGTATTGATCGAGTGAATGTCCTAACTGTTTTATCGTATTTTATTTTCATTGTTTATTTTGCCCGACTTTTGTTTGCATTCTTTATTTTTCCCGACTAATAAGATTAACAACTAATATAGAGAGAGACCTTAATGGATTTGTTAGTACATGTCAGAGTAGGAGTGAGTTCAAATTATCTCCCTTTAATATATTTACTGAATTCATTTCATTCCATTGTCACTGTCTTAATATAGCTGGATGTGATTGAATGCTTAATTGTGATCCCGCTCATATTAACTATAATTGTATGTTTACTCAGTTGCAAAAGAAAGTGGACACTAAGTTTTGTTTAGATTTAATTGTATAAAGTTTTTTTACGGAAAGTGATCCCACTCATAATAGCTTTAAGTGTATGTATGTATGCGTGTACATATGTTAATAGTGCCTCCGGACGAGTGTGTTATGATATAGAGATACAGTTTATCAGCGTGTGTTGCAGCTATCGTTATTAGGATGTGTATTCATACTCTCGAGTTATGTGTCTTTCATCACAGCTTGGTGCTCTGCCGTAGTTTGTCCGAAATTAGTCTGTCCATATTTCTCCCTATATATAGATATACTGACTTTTTCCGAAATCGCCCTCTTCACCGAGTGTTCAGGTACTTTGAAAGCGATTGTGTTTAACATGTTAAAACAAAAAACCTTATTGTTCACACTTTATCAAAAATGTGTGCATGCCTGAAGAAGTTAGAATCCTAGTGTTCAATTAGAGCACAAAAAGTGTTCTGTTTCCTAAAAATAGAGATCGGCAATTTTCAGGTCTCACAACACACTCTGATTTTCTTTCTTTAGGATTTCTTTTTGTTTTTTCGGTAAGTATGGTTATTTCTGGTAATTAAAATGCACGAAAACTGATACCTTGTCCACCTTAAGTGTTTAATGCAACGCACTATGTTCAGCTTTCACTCCAAAGTCTGGAAATTCATACATACTGTTGTTGAGCACCCATAAACGTTTCATATGCTGCTGTTAGTGTCATCTAATCGATGTGTATTCATTCTCACACTTTGTTTTTCTCACCTGCAGCAGAAAAAAAAAGTAATGCCCTTGAGCAATTATTAAACTTATTGTAAGAACTTGTGCACCGACCCATTTGCATACTTTGTAAAAGAAATATGCAATAAAGTCTGTTTAAACCTAAGCATACATTACGCCGAAAAACACCCACCACCTATTTTGTATGATGTAAGAATCATCCTACAGTTACATGCATGATAGTTAAATAAAATTTAACTTCGGGATATATTTCCATCCACTTTCGACGTTTTTAATTGTATTTTTAATTTTTTTATTTTTTCAATCTAGTCGCAATATTGAATACAGAAAAAGAAATCAATAAAAAAAATCAAAATTGATAAAAAAGGAATAGTTTAAGAGAATATCTAAATATTGTGACGTTTAAAGTTATGGAACTATTGTGTAGTGATACATTCAAAGGAAAATATCACCAACATGCTAGTATAATATATGTTGTCATATCAATCAATGCAACCATGGCAACGGTACCTTGTATTCTTTGTGCAACCATGTGACCTGAAAGAAATAACTATGTTGGGCTGTAGCTGACCCGAAATGCATACATAAGCCCAACAATCTAGAGGGGTCTCGGCGTTTTGTTTAAGTTTAGCTATGTAATTGAGCTTTTTGGCGCATTTCTGACATTTGTGTAGTATATGAAGAAATTTGAGAATTAACATTTGACAAAGTTGAATAATTAACTACACTGTAAAATAAAATACAAAACACTTGTTGACTCTCAGTAACCCACTCAGTTTGTATTGCATATTTGGACTTTTCATTTGTTTCATTTTTTTTCAAATTGATATGGCCTAATAGTAGCATGTGTGTGAAGTTGGCTCTGCGTTCTACGTTCTCCATTCTACATCCGACCCCAGTTCTCCGTTCTACATTCGACATGAGTTCTCCGTTCTACATTCGACTCCAGTTCTCCGTTCTACATTCATTCTGAGTTCTCCGTTCCACATTCGACCTGAGTTCTCCGTTCAACATTCGACTCCAGTTCTCCGTTCTACATTCAGCTTGAGTTCTCCGTTCTTCATTCGACTCTAGTTCTCCGTTCTACATTCAACTTTAGTTCTCCGTTCAACATTCGACTGCAGTTCTCCGTTCTACATTCGAACCTAGTTCTCCGTTCTACATTCGAACCCAGTTCTCCGTTCTACATTCGAACCCAGTTCTCCGTTCTACTTTCGACATGAGTTCTCCGTTCTACATTCGAACCTAGTTCTCCGTTCTACATTCGAACCCAGTTCTCCTGTTCATGTTTCTTTATTTCATCTTATCATTAATAATATCTTATCATTAATAATAATTCACCGACATCGTGAATCACTAAAAGCCTTTCGAAATAGTTGTTGTTATATACTATTATATATAATAAAGTAATAATAGTCATACAGTTTTCACCTTTTATCTGAAGTAATATCAACAAACCAATGCCGTAACCAGAATAATGATAAACTATACTGAAGGGAAAAAGAAACGCGACAAGGGAATTTTCGCTATATATTGTATGTAGAATATGTTAATCGAATGGTGCATAGACAGACCGTCTCGGACATCGTAGGACCTGCTGAACCCTTAACCAAGGAACAACCGCTCATTATAACGTCATCGTACTCTTGACATACATTGGGCATTCACAGCTATGCCTTTTATTAATGAACTAGTAGTGTGTGAGATATCAGAACATACGAGTACAACAGAGCTACAGATGAGCTTTTTGATCAGGTGGGTATTTACCCATTGGTATATATTTGGATATTTCGTGATTTCAAATTGGTAAAATAAAACGATAAAATTGTGTGACATGGTTTTGAGGTGGCATTCCACTAATATTGTATAGCATGTCACAAAATGTAACTCATCAGATAAACTTGTGTTATAATAAGCTTAATACAAGTTGACTGAGTGGTCCTTCAGCAACCCATGCATTGCTTAATATGCATGGGTTGTTTTATTACTTGACAATTTCGATTATTTCATTGGTATATCGATTACATTTTTATTTGTTGCTGTCGACTTTTCGGTTGTGGTCGTCTTCAACAATATCTGTAAATATATTAATACAAAAAAAAGTTGCTTTATATTATTCCTATAACTAGATGTAACACTGAAGGTGATATATACCTCACACCCCACAAACATTTTTATAGTAAGATCAAGAATAATTACTCTGCATGGTATTGAGTGAGCCGCACCCAAATTGTGTCATTTACACTTCATGTTTATCTAGTCCGTTTTGTTGTTGTTGTATTGAGGGCAGCTAAAAGTAGCCGATCAGCTTACCAAAGTAAGTGGGTAAAGGATCCGGCTATAAAGACAAGCCCTGCACCTTTAAACCGAAATGTTCGTGAAGGGGAGGTAACTCCAAACAGAAGCGAAACATACCTATTGTTTTATTAATATTTCTTTTAAATTTATTATTATTCAATATTATATTTGTTTCTGATACACCAGTCGCTTCATATAACTCATAAAAGTAAAAAACATATATCACAATATGCATTTTAAGGGTGTCATTAAACCTTTCAGTATAAATAGAAATTAAATGCAAAACAGAATAATAACTGAGAAAAAAGTCAATGAATTAGATCTGAAATGCCGTGAAAGGCAACTTTTAAAGCGATTTCCAGTAACCTCACCCATCAAAATATCATAACAACCAGATACAACAAGTTTTAATTCCGTAATTTTGGACATAGTGAACAGAACAGAACATATACCTTATTGACTTGTACAGAGTACATCATCATTCAAATGAACATACATATATAAACATGTTAATGATCACGTGATACTAACACAATGGGTGTGTGTTACTGTTACAAAATAATATAAAACCAATATTAACTACTATTATGAGTTATTGCCACTGGTGGCAAACAGTCATTTCTCCATATCGAAGATAATCCATTGAGGTATACAGATTTTACATCTCAGGCCTGAACCATACAAGGCGGGCGCTGGAATTTGCGATGTGGCGCTATCGACTGTGAGTTCGCCTTCTGTTATGAAATGATAAGCTTGTTTTCATCTTTGTAAAGATCATCAGGTTCCACCAAATGTGTACAGCAAGTAGAGCGAAACAGGCCCTCTTGGTAACTTCTATTTTTAAAGTTGAATGTATTATAAGGACCGCAATGGAAATAAGAGAATTCACATTTACTTTTTTTTGTGTTATCCTTAGTGTTTGATTAGCATGCCATGGACTTATACATATGTGACGTTATAGTTTAGTTTATTCAACAAATACAGTAGACCATTTGGTCCATGAGTATACAGATACACAAACAATTTTCAATTGCAGAGGAACAAACATTATATAGTATCACGTTTTGTACAATATACTAACATTCTAAATCAGTTTTAATTATGCTATTTCTAACAGTATAAGTTTTACTATAAACAATTGTTTAAAAGAGAAACATTCTTCAAATCCACGTGTCACATACAGTAACATTGTTGTTAGAGTACCTCTTGGGAGAGTACTAGTATTTATTGATTGTAATATATGTCATTTCGAATTTTAAAACCATCAAATACATAAGTAGCCAAATTCTTTGCAGTAATAAGCTTTTCTGATGTCAACAGTTCTATAAATTTTGGAATATTTGGTCTTTACCAATAGTATCGTTTGATAAGTTTTGTTCTTAGTTCTTTATATAAAATACATTCCAATATAAAATCGTATTCGTCTTCTAGAACGTCACATATACAACATTTGCGCTCATTAATAGGAATACAGTGTGGCTTATGCCAACGACCCGCTTCTATATGTAACCTATGGGAGGACATTCTTAATGTAGAAAGTACTACTCTAAATTTTCTTATTTGAACATT
Organism: Cyrtodaria siliqua; assembly: GCA_037043455.1. Classification (NCBI taxonomy): domain Eukaryota; kingdom Metazoa; phylum Mollusca; class Bivalvia; order Adapedonta; family Hiatellidae; genus Cyrtodaria; species Cyrtodaria siliqua. The sequence continues at coordinate 71,746 of JAWPHD010004950.1, forward strand.
TTCTAGATATGATTTATACGAGAATACACAAAAAAGTGAATACGTTTTATCTCTCGAAGAATCCTGTATACGATAATTCCAGTTGTGGATAAAAGTGTCTGATAATCTTTGTTTAAAATTTGATATGAACATACTCATACCATGCTATGTATTTTATAAATCTATCTATATATCTAGTGATAAATTGAACAGTTGTCAAGGTTCACCTATGTGTTTTTTCCACGTTTAGTAAAGTCAGAACGAAAATTGTATTGTTGTCATATATCGCAGAACTATGCATGATGTGTACACATACACATATTCCCCAATATATTGAACTAGGATTGCACCACGTCTCTCCCTCCCTCTGTTTTGTTTTTGGACTACAACTTACGTCTGCAATGTTTATGCATATATTTTGTATTTTGTAATCTAGTTTTAATACATGGGACGTAATATCAATAATAAGTCTATTAAATGGCATATAAGAGTGACTTACTCATTGCTCTCTTATACCCAGAGGTTTGTAGCACTCCTTTGGAATTGTACTTTGGTGTATGCAGTAATTTTGTCTAGTATATAATTATGATAATTGTCATACAGCTACAGATATACTCATCAATATTAACATCAATCGACAAAATGTTTAGCAAATAAAAGGAGAGAAACCTATTGGCCGCCCCGTCCCTGCCACTCCATTGCCCCACCCCTATCCAACTCACCCAGTAAAATAAGTGTGATTTAACGCGAGGACACCAAGGTCAGGATGGGAAGAACAACTCTCATATTATTTAAGAAGTCGAGCTATAGACATAACCTTCGACATCATATGTGAATATATTTTGTACCTTTTTAAATAAAAAAAGGACATTTAGTAAATATGAATTTAGTGGCGACGCAGTAGAAGCTCAACATATCGATACACTAGACCCATAATGATATTTAAATATATTTAATTACTGTATTTAATAGTATATTTCTTGTTTATTTTTAATTAATGCCATATCTAAATATCTAATTTAATAGGTTATTACCGTCTTATTATATATGTATAGGCGTAAAAATGCAAGGAAGTTGACAATGAAACGCACTGTATGCGTATGAGTGAATTTGGCTCCACGTTCTGCATTCTGCGTTCAACATTAGATTCCAGTTTTGCGTTCAACATTTGGACACAGTTCAGCTTTCAACATTCGGACCCAGTTCTTCGTTCAACATTCGAAGCCAGTACTGCGATCAACATTTGAAACCAATTCTGCTTTGAACATTTGGACCAAGTTAAGCATTTTAATAATGTTTCTTCCATAATGAAAGCATTATAAAATGCAACTGAGACGATTAAAGCAGCACTGTTCATGTCATTACATATTTCAGATAACTTTGTTGACTTTTAACATTTAGCGGTTAACGAATTCCACGAAAAGCTATATGTTAAATTTTATAACATTTAACGTTTAGTAATTTTTAACATTTAGAGAAAGTTTTAACATTTAGCGGAATTTTAACATTAAGCGGTGCTACACAGAGTTAGAAAACGTGCAAATACAGTTCATATTGGATTATAGAAAAAGGTTACAGTACATACACATGAGGTAACATTAATGACAACCAGTTTGAAATGTCAGGGACAATTGTTTGAACATATGAATATTTAGTCATGTTCAAGTAATGATGTGTAAGAGGCAACATGTCGTCCAAATGTATCAAATGTGCCGTGCTCTGTTGAACCGTAAATTTCACAGAAACAAATTCTTCACACGTGTGAGGAATTCGTGCGAATTCTTCGAATTCCTCACACATGTGAAGAATACGTGCGGATATTTCACAAAAATCGCACGAATATGTCGCAAATTTGTGAAATTATACGTATGGCGCTTACCCCTAGTAGAGCAAAAACGTATTTTTCACATGTTAAAACAGCACGAAAAAAATGTAATCAAAATATAACATTATTAGAAAAATAGGCGGAGCACAACACAACACGACAGAACAGAACAGAACAGAACAGAGAATGGAACAGAATATAATATAATAGAATATAATTCCCATTAATAGTGTGCATTTTTACGGCAGAAACAATGTATTAATTCGGCTTGTGTACAGCTGTACGGTGTACGTTTTTGGTTTTCTCTCATACGATCCATTAGGAAGAGACGGCGAAGCGCGAAATAACTTTGAAAATTTGAATCGTGTTCTTCGCGCTTCCCCAGTGCGTCTGCGTGCTCCATCATCGTGTTTTTGTGCATTGCCTAAAGGCCGATGCTCCAAGCGGAAGCTGCGATGTCGATGCGTGATGGTGCAATGGCGATGCGTGAACGTGCGATGGCGTTGCGCGAATGTGCAATGGCGATGCGCGAAGTTGCAATAATGATGCGCGATGATGCGATGGCGGTGCCCGAAGGTGCAAAGGTGAGATGGCGTTGCGCGAATGTGCAATGGCGATGCGCGAAGGTGCAGCCATCGCACCTTCGCGCTTCTTCGTCACATCTTCTATAGTCTTTTTTTATGATAGCAGACATGACAGACCTAACGATATGTATTGATAAAAATACTTTACATCATTTGGTTCGTTAAATGGGAGATCGGACAGACGGACTAACGCACACACACCGAACTGTCATTATGACGACTATGTCAAGCTGACCGCAAGCGGGCGTGACACAATGGTTAGAAAAAATAGAAAAGAAAACAAGAGGGTCATGATGGCTCTAAATCGCTCACCTGAACTCAAAAGCTCAACAACTTTGGTACCTGTATGGACCTTAGTAGTTATAGGCCCGACAAGCAATTTCTAAATTAACATTGAAGGTCAAGGTAACAGTGATCCAATAATGGTACGTGGCACTCTGTCGTCCTAAAATGAATCAACGTAGCAAGATTGGTACCTCTAGGTGCTGTAGTATAATCTCTGGGTTATGGTCCTTACTAGATTTTTCTATTTCTGAACTTGAAGGTCAAGATCACAGTGACCCAGTTTTGGCATCCAACATCTCAGCATCCCAATATGTATCCACATACCAAATTTGGTACATGCATGTGCTGTATTATATGAGTTATTGCTCGGAAAACCAATAGAACAATCATTGATAACTCAGGGGCGCATAACTATGCTTTTAATGATCCTATCTAAGCAAACGTTAAACTTGACCAAATGCAATATGACATTTTTGCTAAATCGAGGACAATAACAACTCTGGCGTTTCTAGGCCATACTCAGTCTTGACCGAGATCTTATAGTCATACACATTCTGTCCAAATATTATTAAGATTGGTCTTCAAATAAAGCCTCTAGAGTGTTAACAAGATCAAATACAGTTTCTTGCTAAATCAAGGGAAATAACTCTGGTGTTACTGGGCCGATATGACCGAAACTCGAACTTGGCTTGCATTTTATAAACGTTCACATTCTATCTTAATATGATTCAGATTGGTCAATAATTGACTCTACTATATTTTTTGCTAAATCATGGGCCATAACTCTGGTCATACTCATACGATCTGGCCCATAATCGAACTTGGCCGAGATCTTTTGGTCATATATGTTTTTTCCAAGGTTGGTCAAGATTGCTTGAAAAATGTGGCCGCTAGACTGTTAATATACCAATTGTATGATATAAGCGATAAACTGTATCCTGTCAGCTGGCTGTGACAAATACGTTCGTACGAAAAAGTAAAACAAAAGTCAAACGTATAGGTCACATTTTCGGTTAGTGATATTTACGGCCGTATTTGTAACAAAAATGTGAAGAATTCGCACGAATTCCTCACACGTGTGAAGAATTTGTTTCTGTGAAATTTACGGTTCAACAGTGCTCTATCGCTAATAAATATAACATCATATACACATAGGCAACACTAAAGACAGTTTTATTATAGCACGAATCACTCGTTTTCGTGTTAAATATTGTGTTCTTTTTGTTTTTTAAAAATGTGTGAACGTGTAATAAGCTTCCCAGAATAACGCCGCAAAACAACTACAGTAATAACTGATGCAAAACTGATAAAACCTCTGGAGTCGTCTTAGATGTAACAGCGTCATTGATGTTACTCACAAGCGATCCATATGAAAATTATAAGTGGTTTTCTTTTGTTTTAAAGCAGATGTGCACACATATCATGCATTAAAAATTGTTGCCATCAATCGTATAGTCATGTGCAACACTGATACTATTTATGTAGTTGTCTTTGGTTTTAGAAAATGTGCCGTTGATGTTACCAGTTTTCACAGTAACACGAGTTTGACGATTTGATAATATCAAATGGTTTTCTGTTTGTATTAAAACAGATGTACCAAATGGTTCAGTTACTCCAAAATGACTCCACTACACGTTTACCGTGATAACTTTGACGCACAACTATGTTTGGAGTGGCCATTAGTGTTTCAAAGTATGTCCTTGATGTTACCGCAGCGTATACCCCTACGTATTTGTGATATAGTGGTACCGTTGATATTGTCATATGTTTTAGTTTGCCATTTCTATTTAAAATTGTATCAGTCGAAATAATTCAAATAGTGTTTAGGACAAGATAATGTTAAATCTTTTTATTTTGTTAAAGTAGATTTTAACAATGATAAAGAGCCAATTATTCCAATATTTAGTTTTTATGTAAAAAACAGTAATGTATGAGTCACAGTGTGACTTCGATCACGAACCATAGTAGCCGTAGTTTAACTATGGTCAGATCGAATACGCAATGGTTTAACCAGAATGACGTCATCAATCTACTATAGTTCAACCCACGGCAAGGGGATGGTTGCTCTGGTTCAAACATGGCGGACAAAAATAAACTTTCACAAATTTGAAACTAACTTTGTTGTATCTTCGGCATTTATAGACATTTGACTTGAGTTATAAATGTGTTATTTGTATGTAGTCAGTTACTCGATACATATACATGATATATACAATTGCAACAACAATTAACTGTTTTACAGCGAATTATTTGAGAAATTGCGTTGCCGGTGTCAAGGTAAAAAACGTATGGTTTAAATGCACCATGTATCGGCATAGTCTAAAACCTGGGATGGAATGGAATTGGAATGGAATGAGCCTTTGATTCCAATCGCATTCCATTCTAGTCTAAAGTTCCCATTCCATAATTTAGTATGTGGCACATGTACTGAGTATATAGGATACAATATGGAATGAATGTGGAAGAAAATTGGAATGAAAAAATGTGAAATATGCTTGTTTTACCATATAAGGCTATCAGGAAAGCATGGGAATACACTGTAATATGTGACATGTTCTAACCTATTGGTATTATAACCTCTAACCACACACACACAGACTGGCATACGCAGACTATCACACACACACACACACAAACACGCGCGCGCGCACACACACACAAACATTGACATGATTATGTACAAGGCAGACACATGTACGCAAACTAACAAAGACAGTGCACAATATCATAGCATTGTAGTGTAATAGGACTCAATTGTGGTGTTACTACTGTCTCGCCGCAGAGCGATAGAGGTATGTAACGCTTCACATTCAATCGTTCTCGAGTTCAAACCCCGCTGAGTGTACTAGTTTTTACTCGTCCGTTTACAGTAGTATGGTCGGTGGAATTACCTTTGATGAATGCATAGCATTAAATGTTTTGATTCAATACAGACAAAGGGGCGGAGCTTTACCATTCTATAACGTCCGATAAATTAATGGTAGTTAGAGTAAGGACAGCACCATACTACACAAAAATAAATAGAGTCTGTCACAGCTTGTTAGTGCCTAACCAAGTTCTTTTTCTATGTTTAGCGTCATTGGGCTGGTAAGTTTTTGAATGTCTGGACCAAAAAACAAAAACATTTTTGACATTCATATGGAAACCATCGGAAACGTATTTCCACGTCGACGACAACGCAAAACAAGTTATAAAATGACTAGGGAAATAAACAACTTGATCAACTACATCAATTCCTAATAGGAATAAACAAAAATCTTACTACGTGAGTATCATTATAACTTGTTTTGTTGTTTGAATATGGTGTCGGTTGAAAAACGTCTAAATGATGATGAACAATACAGCTGTTTTTTACGATGGCCCATTTGGCTGTCATTTACTTCACTTCCATTTCTTGACTTTCGAATTCCGCATTTATAAGTAGGTAGTAAGTAAGAAGTACGAGTAAAAGACTACTACTACTACTACTACTTCTACTATACTACCACTACCACTACCACAACCACAATAATAGTAATGATAATGATAATGATAATGAAAATAATAATAATAATAATAATGATAATCATAATAGTATTAATAATAATGTATGCGTGCACGTGCATGTATGTGTTTTGTGAAAACACAGTGTTAAAGATGCAGCTACTTCACATATTTTATATTTAATAATCGTGTAATATAAAGATGTATGAATATTGCCAGTGACCACGAATGTTGTATTTTTTATAATATAAAATCCATAACCTTAAATTAAATTCTATATATAGATAATCTTACTTACATGAGTTCTCATTCATTATTGAATGTATTAAACGAGTTGGCAAAATAATGTAACTATAAACTTCAAGGTAGCGCGGCGGATTTATTAGCGGAGGCCCCGGGTTCAATCCTCCGTGGTGCCACTGAGTTCCGTCGGTGTGTTCTTGGGCAAGACACTTTCCCTTAGCCTCGTCCGTCGGATGGGGACGTAAACCGGGCGGTCCCGTGTATCGGTCTATCCTCCGAGCACGTTAAAGAACCATATGAATCTATTCGATAATAATTGGTATGAATAAACTGTAATCTTATATCCGAAAGTTAATACGCGAATCCAGGATTTTACCTCGAGGGGGAGCAGAAGTTTTCACAATAACAAGAAAACTACAACACATGTTTCTTTTCGATTTTTTCAGGATGGTGTATCTAGTGGGTGTCCAGGGGGAGGTCCAGAGGCGGTCTTGCCCTTCGCACGGGCTTCCCTCTGGATCCGCTAGTGATCCACTCTGAAGTTATACTCCAACCTGGATCCGCTAGTGATATACACCACCCACACACATAACAATAAAATATTTCTTGACTTCTGAATTCCGAATTCCGCATTCCGCATTCCGAATTCCGAATTCCGCATTCCATAATAATGTTTTTTCTCATGTTTGCACTATTACTAAATAAGAGTATTTTTGTAAATCTTATATTTTATATTGAAATTTCTAGTGTGTATATACAAAGGATTAACAGATACTCTCCTCGTGTGGTTGCCCGGGTAGAATACAACCACTGCAAATCCCGCTAGAGGCAGAGGGGTAGGAACCCCCTTCATGTTCATTTTGTCAATTTTTATCATGCTCATTCAAGGTCTTCATCATGACACCGCGTATGCAAATGTGGAAACGTGGCTCCATCGTAAATGGATTGTTTACTATAGAATTTTCAGCAACTCTGCAGTTCTGCAGATTATAGGGTTCGAGGCCCATTCTCCATATTTTAACTTCATGTAAATGGAGGATGACCCTGGCATGTTCATCCCTGTTAGCCGCCACATAACCTTTCATGTGTTGGTGCGCCGTAAAAACCCAATTCAGTTAACAGATACTCGAGTAGGAGTTTGTGTATATTTATAGGGTATAAGAGTAGAAGTTTGTGTATATTGATAGGGTATAAGAGTAGAAGTTTGTGTATATTGATAGGGTATAACAGTATATACGTTTATGGTGTATTTATACAAAGGATACATATATAAAATGTGAGAAGTAATTGCATCTTTAACAGTAACACTGTGATTTCACAACACACATACATGCACGCATAAATTATTATTATTATTATTATTATTATTATTATTATTATTATTATAATGGTCTAACTCTAGCAAACAATAAACAATGGCTCTTTTTCTTATCATTTTGACTGGTCATTTATGCCTATAAACTATATTATTATTATTATCTTACTACCTACCTCAGCAGAATTCGGAAGTCGGAATGCGGGGATGAGAATGCGGAATGCGGAAGTCAAGAAATAGAAGTGAAATAAATGTGAGCCAAATGGGCCATCGTTCTTTTTTCCTCTCGACTCTTCGTTTCTTTTTTCTTGCCTGGTAGGTAGGTTTCGAGAAAGCAACGTTGTTTTCTTTCAGTATATTTGTGCATCAGCCAGAGGAGAAATGTTTATTGACAGTATAATTTTTATTTGTTATGCAGGATGACTCTTTCAACCGGAGGAAAAAGGTTTGTTTTCATTAGATGTGTTATGTAGGATGGGTCTAAAGATAGAAAAAAAAACGGTATGGCCTTATTTAAAAAAACTCGATGGGCTTAGCCCATCTCGGTCATCTCGGTGTTGTATGAAAGTCAGTTGGTAACCAACTCGCTGGGACTAGACACTATATATTACACATTTGTTCATGTGCCTGTATTCAATTTGTAACCAACTCGCTGAGACTAGACACTATATATTACACATTTGTTCATGTGCCTGTATTCAATTGGTAACCAACTCGCTGAGACTAGACTCTATATATTACACATTTGTTCATGTGCCTGTATTCAATTGGTAACCAACTCGCTGTGACTATACTCTATATATCACATATTTGTTCATGTGCCTGCATTCAATTGGTAACCAACTCGCTGAGACTAGACTCTATATATTACACATTTGTTCATGTGCCTGCATTCAATTGGTAACCAACTCGCTGTGACTATACTCTATATATCACATATTTGTTCATGTGCCTGTATTCAATTGGTAACCAACTCGCTGAGACTAGACTCTATATATCACACATTTGTTCATGTGCCTGTATTCAATTGGTAACCAACTCGCTGTGACTATACTCTATATATCACATATTTGTTCGTGTGCCTGTATTCAATTGGTAACCAACTCGCTGAGACTAGACTCTATATATTACACATTTGTTCGTGTGCCTGTATTCAATTGGTAACCAACTCGCTGAGACTAGACTCTATATATTACACATTTGTTCATGTGCCTGTATTCAATTGGTAACCAACTCGCTGAGACTAGACTCTATATATTACACATTTGTTCGTGTGCCTGTATTCAATTGGTAACCAACTCGCTGAGACTAGACACTATATATTACACATTTGTTCATGTGCCTGTATTCAACTGGTAACCAACTCGCTGAGACTAGACTCTATATATTACACATTTGTTCATGTGCCTGTATTCAATTGGTAACCAACTCGCTGAGACTAGACTCTATATATTACACATTTGTTCATGTGCCTGTATTCAATTGGTAACCAACTCGCTGAGACTAGACTCTATATATTACACATTTGTTCATGTGCCTATATTCAATTGATAACCAACTCGCTGAGACTAGACTCTATATATTACACATTTGTTCATGTGCCTGTATTCAATTGGTAACCAACTCGCTGAGACTAGACTCTATAAATCACACATTTGTTCATGTGCCTGTATTTATTCTAGTTTCAGTTGTTAATTTTGGATAGGATAAAGTAAACACATTCCAGGTTGTACACTATGCCGCGTGAAACTATGGTTTAACTGGAGTAAGTTCGTATTACTCCTTTACTAGACATGCGCAGATCAACGACCATAGTTAAACTATAGTTAGTGATCGAAGTCCCTCACATTAGTATGTTATTTTACTTTATACGTTGGGTTTCACCGTTTATGAATTAATCAAACAAGTTCAATAACATCAGTCACCCGCAAAGGCTTCACCAGTTTGTTGTGGTGTTACAGGCACATGGCAAGGGTTGTGGTGTGTTTGCATCTATTAGAATGTGACTGTTCACATACTCATTTATGCTTTTATTATAATAAAATTCAGTTTGACGCATATTCGTTTTGCAATTTTGTACCATATCTGACCTCACTTTTTCTTAATATGACCCATATAATGGCTAAACGATTTTCACTTTTCGGGCGGGTGTTCCCCAAAGATCGCCTAGGTGGATGCAGGGTTGTAGCAATGCATCACCAAATTAAAAAAGTCAGTTATATAAAAGTGAAAACTTTCGTCGTCAAAAGTAAAAAATATGTCAAAACGTCAAAAAAACAACACGTAGGCTTCGATAAATGTTACACAAAAAAGGCTATCTTGCTAAAAGTCAAGACAAGAACATGACATATGCAACAATAAACACACGAGCAACAAATAACATAACTGTTTTTCTTAGTTATTACATTATTTAAGATTATTGCGATTCATCAAAAAATATAACAGAGTTTAAACTTTAGCACCATGTTTTCGTATTTAAAGTCTATAAAAACAAATATAGTTTTCAAAAGCTTACTGCGTAACACTCTTAAAGAACCGCTTTCTATGCACCATGCAAGTACATCCGATGAATTTTGCAGTAATTTAACATTCGACGTCGGAAGCACCCGGTGCTTCAATAAACAAATTATGCATTGGGTTTTTAACGGCTGATCAACACAGCATAGGTTATTTAGAGCCGTGCAAGTTCCACACGCATTACAGTATTCTTTTCACAACTGTATATTTATATATAGTCTAAAAACAGTCCTCAATAAAGGGAAGTAGTATTAATAAATACTGAAAAGTTTATCCGTTGAAAGCAACAAACACGTTCAACAGAGAAAAGAGGCAGACTCGGTTTTATTAAGAATGAGCATGAAAGGTAAATAAGGTGGAACACCTCTCAAGCTCCATAGCACCGGTTAAAGCGGTATTCTACTTTAACGTCACAGAAATTGGGTTTGATTTAAAACTTAAAATGCAACAGGAAGATTTTATTACAGTCTTGTCAATAACTACTCCGAATATAGAACTGAGAACTGAAGTTGAATGTAAAACGGAGAACTAGAGTCGAATGCAGAGCGGAAAAGTAAAGTCGAATGTAGAAAGGAGAATTGGAGTCGAATGTAGAACGGAATACTCAGGTTGAATGTAAAACGGAGAACTGGAGTCAAATGCAGAATGGAGAACTGGAGTCGAATGTAGAACGGAGAACTGCAGTCGAATGTAGAACGGATAACTCAAGTCGAATGTAGAACGGAGAACTCAAGTTGAATGTAGAACGGAGAACTGCAGTTGAATGTAGAACGGAGAAGTAGAGTCGAATGAAGAACGGAGAACTGCAGTTGAATGTAGGACGGAGAACTGGAGTCGAATGCAGAACGGAGAACTCAAGGTGATTGTAGAACGGAGAACTGCGTTCGAATGTAGAACGGAGAACTAGGTTCGAATGTAAAACGGAAAATTGGAGTTAAATGTGTCTGCAGAATTTGCTTTGCTTAACCTAATTAAATATACTGAAGGGAAAAAGAAACGCGACACTTGAATTTCCGCTATATATTGTACATGCTGAACACTTAATTCCACAAAATATAAATAATATATTTAATAAGATGTTTTGTAAGAAAAAACTTGCAGTTAGTTAGAGAAAGGACACAACTGTGATGTTATAGACGTTTTAATCACAGTACACTTTAACAAGAAATTGATGAATGTTGAAATTCCTCTTTGAAAAAATGAGTCATTTCAGTATTGTATTTAACGTAAAGACTTTGCAAAATTTGGATCCTGAATTTGCTCACATGCTTGAGCCAAACGCGTGCTCTATCAATATTGAAACATTGAAGGAATACTATTTGCTGTGTTATATGTTGGTTTAGTCTTTTTTGCCGAAAGGAAAGGTCTTACGCAGCCATACACCATTTGATTAACATATTCTACATACAATATTTTGCGAAAATTCCAGTGTCGTGTTTCTTTTTCCCTTCAGTATAGTTTATCATATTCTGTTAAGGCATTGGTTTGTTTGATTTTACTTCGGATAAAAGCTGAAAACTGTATGAGTATTACTTTGTCATATATAATAGTATATAACAACAACTATTTCGAAAGAATTTTTGTGATTCACGATGTCAGTGAATTATTAGTAATGATAAGATGAAATAAATAAACATGTTTATGTAGATACCACTGGATTGTTATTCTGTTTTAAATATAGTATATATAAACACCTTGTTTCTAGGGGGTGAGTGGGGGGGATTCTTTTGGGAAGGGATTTTGTTTTAAAAAAATAATTTTTATTTTTTTTATTTTTAAAGAAATTGAATTTTTCGTAGCACCGAGAAATAGAGTCGAATGTAGAACGAGAACTTACGTCGAATGTAGGACGGAGAACTCAAGTTGAATGTAGAACTGAGAACTGGAGTCGAATGTAGAATGGAGAACTCAATTTTAATGTGGAACGGAGAACTCAAGTGAAATGTAGAACGGAGAACTGGAGTCGAAGGTAGAACGGAGAATTCAAGTCGAATGTAGAAAGGAGAAATTTAGTTGAATGTAGAACGGAGAACTCAAGTCGAATGTAGAACGGAGAACTGGAGTCGAATGTAGAACAGAAAATTCAATTAGAATGTAGAACGGAGAACTAGGCTCGAATGTAGAACGGAGAACCACAGTTGAATATAGAACGGAGAACTCAAGTCGAATGTAGAACGGAGAACTCAAGTTGAATGTAGAAATGAGAACTGGAGTCGAATGTAGAACGGAGAACTCATTTCGAATGTAGAACGGAGAACAGGGTTCGAATGTAGAACGGAGAACTAGGTTCGAATGTAGAACGGAGAACTGCAGTTGATTGTAGAACGGAGAACTGGAGTCGAATGTTTGAACGGAGAACTCAAGGCGAATGTAGAACGGAGAACTGGAGTCGAATGTAGAACGGAGAACTCAAGTCGAATGTAGGACGAAGAACTCAAGTTGAATGTAGAACGGAGAACTGGCGTCGAATGTAGAATGGAGAACTCAATTTGAATGTAGAACGGAGAACTCAAGTTAAATATAGAAGGAGAACTGGAGTCGAATGTAAAACGGAGAATTGAAGTCGAATGTAGAACGGAGAACTGTAGCTCAATGTAGAACGGAGAACTCAAGTCGAATGTAGAACGGAGAACTGGAGTCGAATGTAGAACCGAGAATTCAATTCGAATATAGAACGGCGAACTAGGCTCGAATGTAGAACGGAGAACCACAGTTGAATGTAGAACGGAGAACTCAAGTCAAATGTAGAACACAGAACTCAAGTTGAATGTAGAAATGAGAACTGGAGTCGAATGTAGAACGAGGAACTCATGTCGAATGTAGAACGAAGAACAGGGTTCGAATGTAGAACGGAGAACTAGGTTCAAATGTAGAACGGAGAACTGCAGTTGAATGTAGAACGAAAAACAGGAGTCGAATGTTGAATGGAGAAATCAAGGCGAATGTAGAACGGAGAACTTAAGTCGAATATAGAACGGAGAACTGGAGTCGAATGTAGAACGGAGAATGCAAGTCGAATGTAGAACGGAAAACTGTAGTTGAATGTAGAACGGAGAACTCAAGTCGAATGTAGAACGGAGAACTCAAATCGAATGTAGAACGGAGACCTGGAGTCGAAAGTAGAACGGAGAATTGAATTCAAATATAGAACGGAGAACAAGGCTCGAATGTAGAACAGCGAACTGCAGTTGAATGTAGAACGGAGAACTCAAGTCGAATGTAGAACGGAGAACTCAAGTTGAATGTAGAAATGAGAACTAGGTTCGAATGTAGAACTGAGAACTGCAGATGAATGTAGAACGGAGAACTGGAGTCGAATGATGAACGGATAACTCAAGGAGAAAGTAGAACGGAGACCTGGAGTCGAATGTTGAACGGAGAATTCAAGTCGAATGTAGAACGGAGAACTAGGTTCGAATGTAGAACGGAGAACTGCAATTGAATGTAGACCGGAGAACTGGAGTCGAATGTTGAACGGAGAGATCAAGGCGAATGTAGAACGGAGAACTCAAGTCGAATGTAGAACGGAGAACTCAAGTCGAATGTTGAACGGATAACTCAAGGAGAATGTAGAACGGAGAACTGAAATCGAATGTTGAAAGGAGAATTCAAGTCGAAGTAGAACGGAGAAATCAAGTTTAAAGTTGAACGGAGAACTCATGGCGAATGTAGAACGGAGAACTGTAGTCGAATGTTGAACGGAGAAATCAAAGCGAATGCAGAACGGAGAACTCAAGTCGAATGTAGAACGGAGAACCGGAGAAGAAAGTTTAACGGACAACTCAAGTCGAATGTAGAACGGAGAATTCAAGTTTAATGTAGAACGGAGAACTGTAGTTGAATGTAGAACGGAGAACTCAAGTCGAATGTAGAACGGAGAACTCAAGTGGAATGTAGAACGAAGAACTAGAGTCTAAAGTAGAACGGAGAATTGAATTCGAATGTAGAACGCAGAACTAGGTTCGAATGTAGAACGGAGAACTGCAGATGAATGTAGAACGGAGAACTGAAGTCGAATGTAGAACGGAGAACTCAAGTTGAATGTAGAAATGAGAACTGCAGTCGAATGTAGAACGGAGAACTAGATTCAAATGTAGAACGAAGAACTGCAGTTGAATGTAGAACGGATAACTGGAGTCGAATGTTGAACGGAGAACTAAAGGCGAATGAAGAATGTAGAACTCAAGTCGAATGTAGAACTGAGAACTGGAGTCGAATGTTGAACGGAGAACTGGAGTCGAATGTAGAACGGAACACTGGAGTCGAATGTTGAAAGGAGAACTCAAGCCGAATGTAGAACGGAGAACTCAAATTGAATGTTGAACGGAGAACTCATGGCGAATGTAGAACGGAGAACTCAAGTCGAATGTAGAACGGAGAACTCAAGTTGAATGTAGAACGGATAACTTGAGTCGAATGTTGAACGGAGAACTCAAGTCGAATGTAGAACGGAGAACGGAGAACTCAAGTCGAATGTAAAACGGAGAACTGGAATCGAATATTGAACGGAGAACTCAATTCGATTGTAGAACGGTGAAGTGGAGTCGAATATAGAACGGAGAACTCAAGGCGAATGTAGAACGGACAACTGGAGTCGAATGTTGAACGGAGAACTCATGTCGAATGTAGAACGGAGAACTGGATTCGAATGTTGAACGGAGAACTCAAATCGATTGTAGAACGGAGAACTGGAGTTGAATGTTGAACGGAGAACTCAAGGCGAATGTAGAACGGAGAACTCAAGTCGAATGTAGAACGGAGAACTCAAGTCGAATGTTGAACGGATAACTCAATGAGAATGTAGAACGGAGAACTGAAATCGAATGTTGAACGGAGAATTCAAGTCGAATGTAGAACGGAGAAATCAAGTTGAATGTTGAACGGATAACTCATGGCGAATGTAGAACGGAGAACTGGAGTCGAATGTAGAACGGAAAACTCATGAAAAATGTAGAACGGAGAACTCAAGTTGAATGTAGAATGGAGAACTGGAGTCGAATGTTGAACGGAGAACTCAAGTCGAATGTAGAACGGAGAACGCATAACTCAAGTCGAATGTAAAACGGAGAACTGGAGTCGAATGTTGAACGGAGAACTCAAGTCGAATGTAGAACGGAGAACTGGAGTCGAATGTTGAACGGAAAACTCAAGTCGAATGTAGAACGGAGAATTCAAGTTGAATGTAGAACGGAGAACTGTAGTTGAATGTAGTACGGAGAACTCAAGTCGAATGTAGAACGGAGAACTCAAGTCGAATGTAGAACGGAGAACGGAGAACTCAAGTCGAATGTAAAACGGAGAACTGGAGTCGAATGTTGAACGGAGAACTCAAGGCGAATGTAGAACGGAGAACTGGAGTCGAATGATGAACTGAGAACTCAAGTCGAATGTAGAACGGAGAACTGGAGTCGAATGTTGAACGGAGAACTCAAGGCGAATGTAGAACGGAAAACTGTAGTCGAATGTTGAACGGAGAAATCAAGGCGAATGTAGAACGGAGAACTCAAGTCGAATGTAGAACGGAGACCCGGAGTCGAATGTTGAACGGAGACCTCAAGGCGAATGTAGAACGGAGAACTGGAGTCGAATGATGAACTGAGAACTCAAGTCGAATGTAGAACGGAGAACTGGAGTCAAATGTTGAACGGAGAACTCAAGTTGAATGTAGAACGAAGAACTGTAGTTGAATGTAGAACGGAGAACTCAAGTCGAATGCAGAACGGATAATTCAAGTCGAATGTAGAACGGAGAACTGGAGTCGAAAGTAGAACGGAGAATTGAATTCGAATGTAGAACGGAGAACTAGGTTCGAATGTAGAACGGAGAACTGCAGTTGAATGTAGAACGGAAAACTCAAGTTGAATTTAGAAATGAGAACTGCAGTCGATTGTAGAACGGAGAACTAGGTTCGAATGCAGAACGCAGAACTGCAGTTGAATGTAGAACGGAGAACTGGAGTCTAATGTTGAACGGAGAACTTAAGTCGAATGTAGAACGGAGACCCGGAGTCAAAAGTAGAACGGAGAACTCAAGTCGAATGTTGAAGGTAGAACTCAAGTCGAATGTAAAACGGAGAACTGGAGTCGAATGTTGAACGGAGAACTCAAGGCGAATGTAGAACGGAGAACTGGAGTCGAATGATGAACGGGGAACTCAAGTCGAATGTAGAACGGAGAACTGATGTCGAATGTTGAACGGAGAACTCAAGGCGAATGTAGAACGGAAAAATATAGTCGAATGTTGAACGGAGAAATCAAGGCGAATGTAGAACGGAGAACTCAAGTCGAATGTAGAACGGAGACCCGGATTCGATTGTTGAACGGATAACTCAAGTCGAATGTAGAACGGAGAATTCAAGTTGAATGTAGAACGGAGAACTGTAGTTGAATGTAGAACGGAGAACTCAAGTCGAATGTAGAACGGAGAACTCAAGTCGAATGTAGAACGGAGAACTGGAGTCGAAAGTAGAACGGAGAATTGAATTCGAATGTAGAACGGAGAACTAGGCTCGAATGTAGAACGGAGAATTGCATTTGAATGTAGAACGGAAAACTCAAGTCGAATGTAGAAATGAGAACTGCAGTCGAATGTAGAACGGAGAACTAGGTTCGAATGCAGAATGGAGAACTTGAGTCGAATGTTGAACGGAGAACTCATGGCGAATGTAGAATGGAGAACTCAAGTCGAATGTAGAACGGAGAACTGGAGTCGAATGTTGAACGGAGAACTCAAGCCGAATGTAGAACAGATAACTCAAGTTGAATGTTGAAATGAGAACTGATGGCGAATATAGAACGGAGAACTCAAGTCGAATGTAGAACGGAGAACACAAGTTGAATGTAGAACGGAGAACTTGACTTGAATGTTGAATGGAGAACTCAAGTCGAATGTAGAACGGAGAACGGAGAACTCAAGTCGAATGTCAAACGGAGAACTGGAATCGAATGTTGAACGGAGAACTCAAGTCGAATGTAGAACGGAGAATGCAAGTCGAATGTAGAACTGAAAACTGTAGTTGAATGCAGAACGGAGAACTCAAGTTGAATGTAGAACGGAGAACTCAAATCGAATGTAGAACGGAGACCTGGAGTCGAAAGTAGAACGGAGAATTGAATTCGAATATAGAACGGAGAACTAGGCTCGAATATAGAACGGAGAACTGCAGTTGAATGTAGAACGGAGAACTCAAGTCGAATGTAGAACGGAGAACTCAAGTTGAATGTAGAAATGAGAACTGGAGTCGAATGTAAAACGGAGAACAGGGTTCGAATGTAGAACGGAGAACTAGGTTCGAATGTAGAACTGAAAACTGCAGATGAATGTAGAACGGAGAACTGGAGTCGAATGTTGAACGGAGAACTCAAGGCGAATGTAGAACGGAGAGCTCAAGGAGAATGTCGAACGGAGACCTGGAGTCGAATGTTGAACGGAGAATTCAAGTCGAATGTAGAACGGAGAACTAGGTTCGAATGTAGAACGGAGATCTGCAGTTGAATGTAGCACGGAGAACTGGAGTCGAATGTTGAACGGAGAGCTCAAGGTGAATGTAGAACGGAGAACTCAAGTCGAATGTAGAACGGAGAACTCAAGTCGAATGTTGAACGGATAACTCAAGGAGAATATAGAACGGATAACTGAAGTCGAATGTTGAACAGAGAATTCAAGTCGAAGTTGAACGGAGAAATCAAGTTTAATGTTGAACGGAGAACTCATGGCGAATGTAGAACGGAGAACTGTAGTCGAATGTTGAACGGAGAAATCAAGGCGAATGCAGAACGGAGAACTCAAGTCGAATGTAGAACGGAGAACCGAATAATAATGTTGAACGGAAAACTCAAGTCGAATGTAGAACGGAGGGAGAACTGTAGTTGAATGTAGAACGGAGAACTCAAGTCGAAGGTAGAACGGAGAACTCAAGTGGAATGTAGAACGGAGAACTGGAGTCTAAAGTAGAACGGTGAATTGAATTCGAATGTAGAACGCAAAACTAGGTTCGAATGTAGAACGGAGAACTACAGTTGAATGTGTAACGGGGAACTCAAGTCGAATACTGAACGGAGAACTCAAGTTGAAAGTAGAAATGAGAACAGCAGTCGAATGTAGAACGGAGAACTAGGTTCGAATGTAGAACGGAGAACTGCAGTTGAATGTAGAACGGAGAACTGGAGTCGAATGTTGAACGGAGAACTCAAAGCGAATGTAGAATGTAGAACTCAAGTCGAATGTAGAACGGAGAACTGGAGTCGAATGTTGAACGGAGAACTGTAGTCGAATGTAGAACGGAGGACTGGAGTCGAATGTTGAACGGAGAACTCAAGCCGAATGTAGAACGGAGAACTCACGTTGAATGTTGAACGGAGAACTCATGGCGAATGTAGAACGGAGAACTCAAGTCGAATGTAGAAGGGAGAACTCAATTTGAATGTAGAACGGAGAACTTGAGTCGTATGTTGAACAGAGAACTCAAGTCGAATGTAGAACGGAGAACGGAGAACTCAAGTCGAATGTAAAACGGAGAACTGGAATCGAATATTGAACGGAGAACTCAATTCGATTGTAGAACGGTGAAGTGGAGTCGAATGTAGAACGGAGAACTCAAGGCGAATGTAGAACGGACAACTGGAGTGGAATGTTGAACGGAGAACTCAAGTCGAATGTAGAACGGAGAACTAGAGTCGAATGTTGAACGGAGAACTCAAATCGATTGTAGAACGGAGAACTGGAGTCGAATGTTGAACGGAGAACTCAAGGCGAATGTAGAACGGAAAACTCAAGTCGAATGTAGAACGGAGAACTCAAGTCGAATGTT
The DNA here is from genome assembly GCA_037043455.1 of Cyrtodaria siliqua. Taxonomy (NCBI): domain Eukaryota; kingdom Metazoa; phylum Mollusca; class Bivalvia; order Adapedonta; family Hiatellidae; genus Cyrtodaria; species Cyrtodaria siliqua. Next base: position 90,786 of record JAWPHD010004950.1, read on the forward strand.
GAACGGAGAACTCAATGAGAATGTAGACCGGAGAACTGAAATCGAATGTTGAACGGAGAATTCAAGTCGAATGTAGAACGGAGAAATCAAGTTGAATGTTGAACGGAGAACTCATGGCGAATGTAGAACGGAGAACTGGAGTCGAATGTAGAACGGAAAACTCATGTCGAATGTAGAACGGAGAACTCAAGTTGAATGTAGAATGGAGAACTGGAGTCGAATTATGAACGGAGAACTCAAACCGAATGTAGAACGGAGAACTCAGAACTCAAGTCGAATGTAAAACGGAGAACTGGAGTCGAATGTTGAACGGAGAACTCAAGTCGATTGTAGAACGGAGAACTGGAGTCGAATGTTGAACGGAAAACTCAAGTCGAATGTAGAACGGAGAATTCAAGTTGAATGTAGAACGGAGAACTGTAGTTGAATGTAGAACGGAGAACTCAAGTCGAATGTAGAACGGAGAACTCAAATCGAATGTAGAACGTAGAACTCAAGTCGAATGTAAAACGGAGAACTGGAGTCGAATGATGAACGGAGAACTCAAGTCCAATGTAGAACGGAGAACTGGAGTCGAATGTTGAACGGAGAACTCAAGACGAATGTAGAACGGAAAACTGTAGTCGAATGTTGAACGGAGAAATTAAGGCGAATGTAGAACGGAGAACTCAAGTCGAATGTAGAACGGAGACCCGGAGTTGAATGTTGAACGGAAAACTCAAGTCGAATGTAGAACTGAGAATTCAAGTTGAATGTAGAACGAAGAACTGTAGTTGAATGTAGAACGGAGAACTCAAGTCGAATGTAGAACGGAGAACTGGAGTCGAAAGTAGAACGGAGAATTGAATTCTGATGTAGAACGGAGAACTAGGCTCGAATGTAGAACGGAGAACTGCAGTTGAATGTAGAACGGAAAACTCAAGTTGAATTTAGAAATGAGAACTGCAGTCGATTGTAGAACGGAGAACTAGGTTCGAATGCAGAACGGAGAACTGCAGTTGAATGTAGAACGGAGAACTGGAGTCGAATGTTGAAGGAGAACTCAAGTCGAATGTAGAACGGTATCCCGGAGTCGAATGTATAACGGAGAACTCAAGTCGAATGTAGAAGGTAGAACTCAAGTCGAATGTAAAACGGATAACTGGAGTCGAATGTTGAACGGAGAACTCAAGGCAAATGTAGAACGGAGAACTGGAGTCGAATGATGAACGGAGAACTCAAGTCGAATGTAGAACGGAGAACTGGAGTCGAATGTTAAACGGAGAACTCAAGGCGAATGTAGAACGGAAAAATATAGTCGAATGTTGAATGTAGAAATCAAGGCGAATGTAGAACGGAGAACTCAAGTCGAATGTAGAACGGAGACCCGGAGTCAAATGTTGAACTGAAAACTCAAGTCGAATGTAGAACAGAGAATTCAAGTTGAATGTAGAACGGATAACTGTAGTTGAATGTAGAACGGAGAACTCAAGTCGAATGTAGAACGGAAAACTCAAGTCGAATGTAGAACGGAGAACTGGAGTCGAAAGTAGAACGGAGAATTGAATTCGAATGTAGAACGGAAAACTAGGCTCGAATGTAGAACGGAGAACTGCATTTGAATGTAGAACGGAAAACGCAAGTTGAATGTAGAAATGAGAACTGCAGTCGAATGTAGAACGGAGAACTAGGTTCGAATGCAGAACGGAGAACTGCAGTTGAATGTAGAACGGAGAACTGGAGTCGAATGTAGAACGGAGAACTCATGGCGAATGTAGAATGGAGAACTCAAGTCGAATGTAGAACGGAGAACTGGAGTCGAATGTTGAACGGAGAACTGGCGTCGAATGTAGAACGGAGAACTGGAGTCGAATGTTGAACGGAGAACTCAAGTCGAATGTAGAACGGAGAACTCAAGTTGAATGTTGAACGGAGAACTGATGGCGAATGTAGAACGGAGAGCTCAAGTCGAATGTAGAACGGAGAACTCAAGTTGAATGAAGAACGGAGAACTTGACTTGAATGTTGAACGGAGAACTCAAGTCGAATGTAGAACGGAGAACTCAAGTCGAATGTCAAACGGAGAACTTGAGTCGAATGTTGAATGGAGAACTCAGTTCAATTGTTGAACGGAGAAGTGGAGTCGAATGTAGAACGGAGAACTCAAGGCGAATGTAGAACGGAGAACTGGAGTCGAATGTTGAACGGAGAACTCAAGTCGAATGTAGAACGGAGAACTGGAGTCGAATGTTGAACGGAGAACTCATGGCGAATGTAGAACGGAGAACTGTAGTCGAATGTTGAACGGAGAACTCAAGTTTGAATGTAGAACGGAGAACGTAGAACGCAGAGCCAACTTCACACACATAATGGTAGCTACACCGATGAATTGTGCCGGTGTTTTTTACTGGTGTACCTGTACCCTTTAAGCACTGTTTTAACGCCATGCACATTTAGTCTGGAGGCCACTCGACGATTTTTGAGTCGAGTTCAACATTTTGCGAGGAGCATAGTGACAGGTGTCACTCGAAAGTGTAGTATCTTGCCTGTGTCGTGGTACCAGTGTTCAGCCCTGATTATGTATATGATAGGGATAAATTAAGTTCAAAGGTGATGACCTTTTTTCAGAATATTTAATTGAATAATTGAATGTAAATTTTTGGAAGCCATTACTAGTATTATTTTGTTTATGCACGAAGCATAGTTCAATCAAAAGCTAACGTAAATAAAAGGCTGTGTGCCCATCCGCCGTCCACCCGCCCATTCGCCGTCTGTCCGGAAGAACGTCTTGTAGCCACTCAATGAATTGTGAGTCGAGTTCAACATGTTTCGAGAAGCATAGAGACAGGTATCATTCGAAAGGGTAATATCTTACCTTTGTGTTCTGCCCTCATTTTGTATGTGACAGGGGTAAATTGAAGTCAAAGGTCATGACCCTTTCCAGAATATTTAATTGAAAAACTGAATGTACATTTTTGAAAAACATAGGAATATTTCGGTCATAAGTTAACATAAGTAAAAGGCTCAGATGTCAGCAAATGTACGGTGATAATTCTTCCTTCGTCGTCCGTCCGTTCACCAATCCGCCGTCCGTCCGCCCATTTGCTGTCCGTCCGGACGAACGTGTATTAGCCACTCTATGAGCCGAGTTCCAAATATTTCGAGCGGGAAACAGATAGTTATCAATCAAAAGAGTAATCACCCGCCTTTGTCGTGCTACCCGTGTTGTCCTTTTTCACAATAATTAAATAAAAAAAAAATACATGTAATTTTTGAAAAGCATTATTATCATTCCGTTTGTGTATGAAACTACTTTCGGTAATAAGTTACCATGAGCCAAAGGTTCATATGTGAGGTACTATATAATGATAACTATTTTTCCATACGTCCATCCGTCCGTCCGCCCATTTGCCGTCTCGTCCGCCCATTCGCCGTCTGGCCATACGTAATATGTTGACCAATCGACGAGTTTTTAGTCGAATTCAACATTTTGAAAGTATCATAGAGACAGGTATCACTCGAAACGGTATTTACTTGCCTTTATCGTCGTACCAGTGTTTAGTCCGTCCTGATTTTGGATGTTACAGGAGTAAATACAGGTCACCGGTCATGACTCTGTTTCACAAGAATAAAATGAAAAACAAATGAAAAACATTTAATTTCTTTTTTCTTATTTATTTATGAATCACCTTTCGCGTATTATCACACATGAGCCAAATGCTTAGAGAAAGTCCCAGAGATGAACTAGTATACAGTGATCACTTTTTGTTGGGCGACCATCTGTCCGTCCGCTCATCCTTCATCTCTCAGCCATTTGTCTTGCAAGGGGAGGTTGTTGTTGTTGTGTTTGTGTTTTTTTTAACTTTAAACGGCTTTTTCTCAGAAACTTGGCACAGGTGATCCTGATATCATTGGTTTTCAAGGTTATTTTAAAATAAGTTCAGTGCGACATCCAAGATGGCCGCCATTACTAAAAATAGTTTATATCTTAAAACATCAGATTTCGACAGTTTTGCTCAGAAATGATTCCTAGGTACTGGACCATCAAGCTTGTTCAAACAAAGTCCCATGTATAGAGATTTCACATGTTTTCTTATACTTATATATGAAAAGAGTCTTTACAAAAAATCTTCTCTAAAACAATATGACATATAGCGTGTTAAATCATGAACCTGAGGTCATATTTGATCTGTTTTATAGAAACATACAATTTTGTAATGTGTTCTATTTATTTATTCGTTCGTTCGTTTGTTCGTTCTTTCGTTCGTTTGCTGTTCGTCCTTTCGTTCGCTGTTGAACCGTTCGTTCATTCATTCATGCATTCATTCATTCGATCATCCGTTCGCCCTTCACTCACTTATTCATTTGTTTGTTTGTGTTTTGTTTGATCATTCGTTCGCTCGTTTGTACGTTCGTTCATTCGTTCGCTCTTCACTCACTCACTCACTCACTCACTCACTCACTCACTCACTCACTCACTCACTCACTCACTCACTCACTCACTCACTCACTCACTCACTCGTTCATTCATACATTCATTCATTCATTTGTTTGTTTTTTGTTTCATTCATACATTCATTCATTCATTTGTTTGTTTTTTGTTTGATCGTTCGTTCGTACATTCGTTCGTTCGTTCGTTCGTTCATTCTTGTATATGTTTACATAATTAAATATATAGAGAATATTTGTTGTTCTGGAGTGAATAACATATTTTATTTCATCGAGAAGTGTGAAAATATTGAAGTTTGAAGCATCAATGAAAATATTGAAGTTTCATCACTTCGAGATGAAATAAAATCTGTTATTCAGGACAAAACAACGCATTTTCTTTTTATGTTATGCTTTATAATCCAAGTGTACTGCAGTATGTAGAAAAATAAATAAAACATTGACAACGTCATTGGCTTAGTATGATAAAATTGCTGTTTTTAATTCCCCATAACTTCTAAACTACTTAAGCGATTTCAATAATCAACGACTCATTTTCTTAGTTAAATAATTTCCAATTTGCAATGATACAATGTATTGATAGCAACTTTCGGAAAAAAGTAGTTTTAGAAAAAAAATGAACAACTGACATTTTTCACTGCATACTTGACCAGTTTTAAAAACTGTAGCTCATTTTCTTAGTCAGACCATTTACAGTCGCATGATAAATACTAAACATTTTTTATCTAAACAATTGAAATAAATGTTTTTGATATTGAAAAAAAAAGTAGTTCCGGCAGTGAAAAAATAAAACTCTTTATTTCACACGTATGAAATACCACTTTTATTTCATTGCTAAAATCCACTATTTCACTGCTAAGCATACAATACATTGATTCTATCAAAACTTATTTTGCTAATGTCCTTGTCTTTTACACACATATAATATTTATTTCTGTTATTAAGTTTACGCTGAATTATAAGATCACTTCCACCAAATGTTTCCTTAATAATATTCATTAACAAATAATTATAATTTGATTTAAGGAATACATGGTTTACGTCTAACTATAACAGTTTCCACAGAATATGGACATATTGTTTCATATTGCCAATCTTTAACTTCTAGCACATTTTTGTTTTCATTTTATTTTATCCGAAGTCGTTCAGCATAGGTTAGATAATTTGTTTAAAAAACAAACCAACACAAATCTCTAATTTTCACTAATTTCTGTTTTTCCCAACCACCCACATTTCTTATATGTGATATTACAATTTAATTTACAAGTTCTATTCAACGATTTACTAAGGTGGTGGTATTCGCAGCACAAGAATACATGTTTGATATTTCAATTATATCATATGTGTAAGTTAATCACGAATAGTGTGCACATCTTTAGAAATCACAATGGGTACCGCGTTGGCTCTTGATAGTTCAGCAAAACATATTCTTGACGTTAACGCTAACTAGCATACTCGTCGTCATCGTCGGAACCCACGTTTGATTGATTACGTTATCACTCCATTCACCGTAATGAAACGCGAGTTCCGACGATGAATCGTCGTTCAACAGACTGAAATGTTACCAAAAAAAGACAGTTGTTCCTTTAATACAAGTGAGCAGACATCCCACTTATGCTTTTTTTTAAAAAAAAAAAGGCGTGACATTTTCCCCATAGTTCACCGTACTAACACAATTATAAAAGCAATAGTCATATATGCTGTGTTGTTCATAGATACCAGTAGTTTTTATTAAAATTGCGACACAATGTAAATGTTTCATGAAATATAAGATCAAAACAAATAAAAACCGAAAATCATTACTGCGATGCTATGTTATTTACGTATATAGTACGCGTTTCGCAAATGCAGTGCTTATCGGCTCATCCAAACAGTACTGGTTAGGTAGAGCAGCTCCAGAGACAGGGTACGTTATAATATATATGGATCCGGAAATTCTTACTAACGGATAGTAACATACTTATCGTTCTTTAACGTGTTAAGGAGCGATATACTACGATAAACGGAATAGTCCGGTTTACGTCCCCATCTGACGAACGAGAATGGGGACGTGTGCTGTGGACATGTGTTGCTTAAGAACATTCAAACGAAACTTGTTTCGTATGTGAAGCTTGAACCAGGGACGCCAAATCTTTACCCATATAACATATCAGATATTTATTGAAGTATCAACAGTTCATTTTCCTTATCAACTGGCATTATTTATTAACTTGCATTCCTGATCAATTGACTCTATCGAATGCCATGGTCAATTTTGAATTTCCAAAATCGTAAAATAGGAGCCTTCATCTTAAGCATCATGATGTCTCTTAACTTTCAACATCAGGACAGGCATTAAACAAATGTATTAACAGTATGTTGGTCGACATGAAAACTACAAGGAAAATAAAAGTATTCTTCACACTTTAAAAAAGTGACTTCAGAACCACGCTAATAATGTCAACGTTATCTGCGGTAGCAATCACAACTGGCAATAATATAAAGATATGTCATTTATGTTTAACGTATCATACACGGCTATATCAATCGTGTTATCTTATTTGAACTGACCACTTACAAAGCTATCATGTTAAATTTTCATTCTCATCTAACAAAAGAAAGGGAAGAATGGTTATGACTTTTGACCTCGATGTTCTTTAGTCACGGGTAAAATCAGAGCTGAACACGGGTATCCTGAAAAACCTTTCCAATGATACTAAACACTTTGCTCCTCGCAAAATGTTGAACTCGAGCAGATAGCCTAAAGTGGCCTCTAGACTAATTAGACTCATTATAATCTAGTGACAGATTCGTTATTCCTAGACACTACATTACAATCTTTATGTTGATGAGAATGTACACATATACATGAAGAAATCGGTTCACTATTACTCATGTGCATCAATAACGTATTATTCTAAAATCAATAGGTGTCCTCCTTCTACCAAGAACAATCAAGTTTTACAGTTATTAGACGGTGGGCACATTCTTCACAAAACGATACCTCATTATCGAATGACAGCTATCTTTAACTGTGGCCTATTAACCCCAAAATCGATAGGATTAATCCTGTCACCAAGGACACTTTGAAGATAGTGCGCATGAACGTTAGCAAGTTATTTCTTTATTGAACAGAAACGAACGTGTAATGACGACAGTGAAAGATACAATGATACCTAGACACTTATTCAGGCGACATGAAATGTGGCATAACTTTGTTAAAATAGGTTGGAGAGTTATATAACTTACACATTACTTGTTTATTTATTGATAACGAATACATGTGTGAAGTTTACTTCCAATATGTCAAGTGGTTGAAAAAATATCATCTAATATTCAAATTTTCGACGCAATTTGCGTTAGTAAAAAGGTCGTAACTTCAACAGTATGGGTTTGCTCATTATCAGGTCCCGGGGACCTTAAATTTGCAGACCTGTATATAAATAGCGGTCATCCGCTCACCAAAAACAATAACTTTATAACCTTTAAAGACAGTGAGTAAACCTCTTCAACACACATTGACATGAATCGAAAGGGTGACAGCAACACCAGAATTTGAAAGTGATCCCTAAGTTAATGCCATGCTACGCAGAAGACACAAACATGGACTTAATTGTATATGGACTTTGGGTTACGTTTCACATGTTTTGCTCAATTAATATGGCTGACAATTTTAAGATGCATAATTAACTGGGATAAACTTGTGAGATCATTGTGTGTGTTGTTCGTTTTTAAATCTAAAATGGCTAAGATATGATACATTGTACAGATACTAACTACCAGCATTTACCATTACACATAAAAATCATCAATAGTTTGCACCTATCAAACAATTCATACAAAGAACTAATATTGTAACCAGATTTAGGTACCAGCATTTTCACTTACCCCATTTAAAGTGTGTAGTCACGTACACTGAGACCTTAAAGTACCATAGAAATGGATGTGTTAGTACATGTAAGAGTAGGACAGGTTATGTATCCTTCCCTCTCTCTGGGACGGATCTAAATAAATGTGTAGATGACGATAAAATATTCAATTAATTCCCCGTTTAATGTTATCGAAATCTCATATTTTATCGATATCAGACATTCTTCAGCGATGTCGTAAAATTGAGTTGAATTGTACTGCGCAGTCTTTCATTTACACAAAGAAGAAGACAACTGTATGTTATTTCTACGATAAAATACGACTGTTCCATTAATTCCCCGTGTATATTTCATCCGTTGGATGCGCAACGTTACATGACGTCACTTGGTAAACACCACAGTAATTGTAATGAAATGTTAATTACAACAATCTTACCATGCTCCCAAACCGTGCACCCCCCACTCGCACCCCTCCCCTAACATTAATAATCAACCTGAACAAGCTGCTATATAGCGTAAACAATGACTTAATTGTTTGTCACTCTTGACTATTAGTGTATTTAAACATACTCTACCAAGCAGAACTTTGCATACCGGGGCGCCCAATGGAACAGCCTGTAAACATTGCGGCCTGATTACCTTGACGTCCGAGATAATATATAGTGCCCCCACAATAGCGTAAACAATGGGGTAATTGTTGTGTTAGTATCGAAATAATAAATAAGTCCTTGTATTTTACCGGTCGTACGGATGCGAGTAATTAAATCGCTACGCATCCGAACTCCTAAATTGTATTTTATTCACGTATTTATTATTTCTTCAACATTGTATATTAGCATTCATTTAAAAAATCATATCAAAGGACTTCAAATACTGAGCATTAAACAATACAAAAACACTATCAGTATCATCTTTAGCTTTTTATGTTTGTATTGTTTTGGTTCATTGTGATCATTCCGTGTTTAAACCGATCTTTAAACTTATAAAAAGATAACTGAAGGGCTCGGTTTGACATGATTATCAATACATTCCTTTAAATCAAACATCATGCGATCTAAAACGGTTCAGCCGTCGCAATGACAAAGTCACGTCTCGTCAACACACTCAATCGAGTCAAACGCACAGTTACTTCAGCACGTTCAGGCGACAGAAAATTGCTGCGTTTTTTAGTTGCATTTTGTTGTTATATTTACGAACTAGTAACAGTTGTGTAGTTTCTATAAGAAACACACATGACAAGTTACGTTTGTCTCTATCCACTGTATTATATTTATTTATTACATTTTTATCAGTGAAAGATTGGGATTTCTCATTGAAAGAATATTCATAATCGCTAAATATTAATAACTCCGAACACAAAAATAACTAACTGCGACGTTGAGTTATGACGTCAATAAAGCGAATAAGTTCGGTTAAATTATTCATAAACTGATTTAAAATGTAATAAATAGATTATTTAACTGCAATGTTCGATTATAGGGAAATCCTTCACTCGATGGTAGGCGTGTTTTGTTTTTCACTCATTCGCTCGTTCACCCACTCGTTCGTGAAAAGAACCACACGTCTACCATCTCGTGAAGGATTTCACTATAATCGATCCCAGCAGTTAAATAATCTCTTTTTTTTTCAGTCAAACATAATATACTCCACATAACTTAAAACTCGACAAGTCCGATTTTCATTGTAAACAGTGGGTGCTATTGACTGATTAAAAATGTACTACACATGTATTTCGTTTTCATTATTTTTCGTTGAGTTGACGAAAAAAACAAAAACCTAGTAATGCAAAAATGTAAAACAATCTTAGCATATCGTAATCTGCAGAACTAAGGGCTTTTTTTTAACGAAAACGGTTTTTAAGAATATTAAATTAATTCATGTTGCTTTAAAATCACACAAAATGATACACAAAGTGTTACAGCTGTATTGACAATGTTGAAATAATTCAGCATGACTTATTAATTTAATAAATAAAATTGTTATTTTCTTAGCTCATTGATTGTTTCCTTTTTAATTGGTGTTGTAAACGTTTCTTCTTGAGCAATAACATGCGTTTACTTGGTTCATAAACTTCCAATATCAATGTTACCCATGAGAAATTTCACACATTTACATTGAAAATACAAGGAAAATCGGACGTATTGTGTTAACTTAAAATTTATGTTACGTATATTACTAGAATATGTTTCGAAACGTTAGATATACTTTTGAAATAAACATGCCATCCAACATGTTCTTTCTCCATCTGTTTGAAAGCAAACATAACATAGTTGCTTTAGGTAAAGATGATTTATTCAAATTGAAAAAAAGCGTGGCGTTTAAAATCAATAAAGTCGCGATAACAACATTGTAATATATCATTACGACTTGTTAACAGAGACAAGCGAATCTTCAGGACAGCAATTACAGTATACAGTTTCACATATTGTGGTTTAAAGCCGCAGTATTGTAATATAGTCATGCTTCAACATGTATATTTAGAAGAAAGTCACAACCTTGTGACACATTATATGACCGTTATATCACTTGGCAAACAAGGCGGTTCTGATCACGTTTAAACAATAAATAATTGTGTTAGTAGAGTGGGGGGCCATCAATGACTTAAGCTAATGGAGCTAGGCATCTCAAGTGCAACAATTAATCGCCTAGGTAAACTGACCAATTCAAACAATAGCATCTTGTTTTGATAGAGTGGAAAGTCATTAGAGACTGGTCACTTTCGAGTTGAAACCCCGTTTGACCATAAGTACCGTCCTGTAGGGTCACGGAAAGTGCTAGACTGCTTAATAATTGGCCTTAATCAGATAATTGATCAAGTGAGTTTCCTGTTGACATCAGCAGTTCGTGTCCTAAAGCACTCAAGGTGTGTGACCGAATAAACTTATTGTTTCATAACATGTTTGTAGCTGTATATATATATAGGCCCGCTCTGAGATTGTAAGATCAGACCGGCACAGACATACGTTGTTAGCACACGTTGTTGTTTCAAAACTATACGATCAGAAATTAAATACTTAGTACAATATTGACTTTGTGTTTTTAAGAAGAAGTAAATGAAGGACTATACTACAGTATGCATCTTTGTTTTAACCTTAACGGAGATGATATAGGCTTTATGTCAAGTATTAGAGTATACATGTACCGTCAAATTTGCATTAAATCACCCGTATTTACCCCGGCGTTAAAATTAAAACAACCGAGTAGAAACATAAGCTTGGTCGAAAAGGTATGCTTACTTTTAACACTTGTGTTTACATAAACAATATATATATACTATAAATAAACCATTTTGATCTTCACACTACCAGCTTTCTGCTTAGCGTTAGCGCAACGCATAGGGAATACACTCCGAGCACACATTATAATTACATGTATCTACCCAAACACAAATCCTCAAGTGATCAGAACAATAGCAGAACAGAACAAAACATATATTTTATTTAACTTGTACATACGTATATACATACATAGTTTCTTGCATAATAAGTCAAGTGATTTTAGACAAAAGTACATTTGCTATGAGCAATATTAATATTAAATAACTGATACATAATGATGACAATATAAAAGAGCTAAACATTGTTTAATTAATGAAGATTTTAATATATATTGCTTTATAATTTTACAAGAATATTCTTTTACTGTGTTCTCAGTACTTCTAAGAATTTAAACATACTAGGTCTATTATAATAATATTTGTAATATAAATTGTCCGGATTCTTATGTAACAAGGACAAATCAAAATAAAATGGTATTAACCTTCCAAATCAATACTGTGACAGCATTGACACTATCTTTCTTTTCTAGGTATTCTAATAGGAGAGTATCTACCGGTCTGTATTCTTAACAAATGTGCTGATATTCTAAATTTTGTTAAATATGGTCTGAGATTACATCGTTAAATATCAATATTTAATTCATAACTAAAACTCAATTTACAATTATTATATAATTCAAGTACACCACTTGATTCCTTATCTACAAACCATCGTTGTATAAAACAATCAACAACTCTTGTTCTACACGTATTTATAAAGTATATAGCATTAACAAAATTTGGGTAATTCCAGACATTTGTAAAACCATATTCGTTTAACATATTTTTTACATTCGATGCCCAATTTTTATACCGATTTTCACACTCTTTTAGTGACAATATGTAAATGTTTTTAAGTATTATGTTATCTGTTTTCAATAATTTAAACCAGTATTTAAGTATTCGTTACATAAAGCGTTATAAATAAAGGATATCTACTTAATTCACCATATACTCCTGATGTACAAGAACTATTTCTTACTTTTAAAATTTGTTTACTACAAAATGTTAAAAGTATTCTTTCGATTTGCTTTGATTTTGTATATCCCCAAATTTCCGAAGAATAATTCAAAATTGAACCCACAAATGAATCAACTAGTTGACATTATATGTTTGGGTTAAGCCTTATTTTTCTACAGTTTACTAAGAGAACATTTAATGCTTTCACAGATTTTCCAATAATTTGTTCTTGATCCAGAGCAAAATTTCCAGTATAATGAAAAGCATGTACCTAAATAGATGAAATCATTCACTACCTCTATATTCTCGCCATTATCGTGTCAAGATTCATCGCTTAATAAACCACATATTTTTCTAAAAAACATACTCTTTGTTCTTAACAGTATTCATCTCGAATCTCCATTTGTTAAAATAGTCATAAGGTAAATTAATATTATTTTGTAAGTCTTCAGGTGATTTCCCATGATAACCATATTGTCCGCAAATAATAGTAATATATGTAAAATATCTTCAATTTCTAAACCAGTATTAATGTCATTTTGTAAATATAGTTCTATGTCCCCAATAACAAGAGAAAAAAGCCCGCACCACAATATATACCCCAGAAACGCTCCAAAACGGAATACTCATTTTCTGATACGAGCATAATTTCATGTATATCGTCTGGGAACTGACATAAAATGAAATGGTTTTGCTATTGACCACATACATTCGAATCTTAAAACAATAAAAGGTTGTCATTAAGACAGTGTCCAATCCGTTATCAATAGGCCCTATTACACCAACGCAACTGGGATCTATATAAACGCCCACCGTATAAAGTACATAAACGTAGCAAATACATGTTATGATTAACATAGCAAACGCATGTAACGTTTAACAATTCAAGTAAAAAGTGAAATATAAGAGAAATATGTGTGTACGGGTTGGGTGGTGGGAAATTAATAAAACACTAGACCAATTAACAATCCATCATAAGACATATGATGATTACCGTAAAAATCGGATATATGAAGAATATCCGCCAAAAAGTACGGTTTGAAAAATTCCTTTGTGTTATATTTTTCTACAAACGGAAATGAGGCTGTGTGTAAATCGTGAGGACGTCACGGCATAACAAACACCTGTCTCGCTGTAAGATTTACACGACATAACATGCACACATATTCCTTCCTATAACAAACATTGTTTAACATAAGTTCTAAATTATGTAAGCAAGTAATATCATAAAAGCATTTATTTTAAATAAATTTATATTTATGCCAACCTTACTATCACACTATTTATATTACCCTACACTCACCACGTTGCGCTCTGTTTGATGTAGCTAAATTAAATTTGAAAGAAAAAGCAACATAATATGATATGAAATTGAAACGGCCATTTATTAATTAAATGACATATTTGAACGTTTTCAAAACATACCAAACATGTTTAAGATCATTCCTTGAACTATTTGAAGTAATAGTTAGTAACATCAAAGGTGGGGATCTATATAAACGCCACATATTGCTGCACAATCTATGTCCATTTATCTGTAAGTAGATATGCAAGCAATAACCCCCATCCGCAACAGTGAGTGTAAGTAAGTTGTAAAGAAAAGTTGACATATACGGGATATATACCCACATGACTGGGTATAATTAATAATTAAAACACTTTTGACTAGAGGTAAAAAACGTGACTAGTATAGTAATTATAATTATCAAAAGTAGTTGACACGACTAGTATAACTAATGTATGAATCGCGCTTATTTGACTAGAATAAATGAGCAAAACTCTAAATAACATAGTAATAAACAACAGTAGTTGACTGAATTGAAATAAACATGGCTAGTAATTCGGAAAGTACAAAGTGACTCAAAACTGAAGGTTTGTCCAAATGGAACATAGCACGCCTAAAGTGGTAATAGTGATTAGCAGTGTTTCTTTGTACTTTCAATACTTTCTCATCCAGATGAAATAATATACCGAGTACACAGTACCGTAATACGACATGACAGTATAAATACATTAGATAAACATCTCCAGAAGCCCCTGACTCCATGGGTTATTGATCTAATGTTTACATATAAATTAAAACAACACACAATGTACAATAGAAACTCACTTCCGTAAGTAAATGAAAACAGGTAGATGCCTGAAGTGTACATATATGAATTGAATATCACGTCCATGGTTAATATGAAAGTGAAGACCAGAATGGATTCACCAAAGCACAACTGCAAGTAACCTTCAGAGGCCCCTGTCCCCAAGAAATAATCCACTTACAGTTACACGTACACACACGCACCTGTCACAGTCATATACCAGTCAATTCGAAATAGTTATGAATAATTTATAGCGCAATCACAGTTCATATAGTTTCATAACTGGAATTCTTATATATTTCTTGAACGCATTGGAAGACCATCTACCCATTAACTGGATCTTTTGATCCGATATTCCTTATGAGGCAGCTGTTGTTGCTGCTCCAATCCAGAAACTATGACCTTTATAAAATTGATTATAGCAGCCTGCCCAATTTAAGGATAAATGTAAGTTTTTGGTAAAAAATGCTCTAGAGACAGGTGTTTAATCCATAAAGGAGAAAAGGGGGTCCATTCGTTGGGCAACGCAGTTCAAAATATGCGAAAAGTGCATGTACGGGGCATTGCTTTAGACTGTCCTTACAACATTGTATGAAAATTGTTTTTTCTGCCCCTTTGCTGTGCTTATATTCCCTGAAGTGAACTTCGACGCCTGCCACTGACCAGAAAGGTATGTAAATGTAATGTCTTGAACTTCAAGGATAGGTTTGTGTTTTCTGTCATTAGTAGTCGGATTGGTAAATTCCCCAACTCGTAAGAAGGCGTAAAAATCCAATAAGTACATGGCTTTCAGTAATACTCTATTAAAATAAGAATTAGAAGTATGCGAAAGGGACACCAACATTTTTTCTAAAATCTTCGGAGTGATAGATAACCTTGCGTCCGGTTTTGATTTCATTTTTTGGTAACCCTGCAAATATTTTTTTGACCATGAA
Source organism: Cyrtodaria siliqua (assembly GCA_037043455.1). NCBI lineage: Eukaryota > Metazoa > Mollusca > Bivalvia > Adapedonta > Hiatellidae > Cyrtodaria > Cyrtodaria siliqua. Next base: position 106,363 of record JAWPHD010004950.1, read on the forward strand.
ATTGTTTGTAGGATCAGCCAAATTTTCAATTTTATGATAGTAACTAAGAGCCGAAACGTATGTTGTGACTGTGGAAGCAGATAATCTATTAGTAAAGCAAAAAGATATGAAAAGCAGTATCTGCTCAATAGAAGCTGACATGGATAATGAGTTGTGAATTAGTTCTGATGCCACCCCTTTCAAAGACTCAACATCTCCTCCGGTATTTCCATGACCACTGGGTTCTGGAATTGGCATAGTTGAAGGAAATTCTGAATCTGAGTGGATATGGTATGGATATACCAATGACCTGGACGTCAGCGTAACATACACGAATCTCAAGTACTGTATACTGCAACGGGTGAACTACTGTGTGACTATATCTCAAAACAAAATAAATGAAGAAATTATAGAGAGGCATATAATTAGTCATAAGTAAATGGCTAGGACATTATGATGTACATATATAGTCAATTGTATATACATTACACATAAGCCGAGCAACCAAAATATCGTGGAAAACGCGTTAATGCGAAATACATAATTCTGAGATAACACTTCACTTATTAGTCAGAAGTGGATAATTTTAACCGTTTTTCCGCAAAAACGATGGCTCCCCTGACTGATCTGAAATAGTGATGCATGCCAGAAGGTTCCTTGATGTGAACACCCTCAAAATTAATAAATTCTGCGAGGAAACGAGAAGAGAAGTTTCTCCCAGAGTGAAACCAGAGGTTTATATAATTACTAATTTGCAGAGCTTCCTGTAACCGCGAATAGGTCAAGGCAACACGGTCGTTATAAAATCTGTCACATCTGCAGCGTGGAAGGATTTCTGAAATTAAAACAATTTCCGCTCCCTCGTCAATGCATTACATTTCAAAGTGCAGACAGATGTCACTAATGTCTCTGGAGGTACAACCGGACTACAGAGGTCATTGCTACCAATATCTAAAGAAACTGTTTCGGAATGAAAGACCGATATACTATCAAGTTTATTCCACATGCTCTTAAGCAGATGTTGGTCGGAGATCACAGCACCGCCAATTCCCAGCCAGTGTACCTTTAACCGAACATTCAAATTAAGTTTTTGTAACCCCAGTGGTGTAGTCCAATTAGATAAACGTCGAATGAAAGAATGTCCTATTAATAACACATTCATGTTCAATTAGTCATGCATACACACTGGGTGAGATGGCTAACACAGTGCGAAATGCTGTGCTATAATTAGCCGCGGTAAACCGCTGTCTGAGATAAATCTAAAATTAGACCAATTGTGAAAAATTATTTACAATGTGCTGATAAGCCTGCGGAAAGTGTAGATATGATAAAAAGGTATACTAGGATCGCCAATTAGAACCAATTAATTCAGACGCCCTAATTTTTACCTTAGTGTTACCACACTGTTTTAATAATATACTGCTAATACTGTATATGTATGTCGTATACTACGCATAAATACTCGATACATCGATGCGTTTGTATAGAACCAGTTAATACCTTCAATCGAACACGATGTAAGGCGTAATATGCAACTAGTTGAAGAATGAAATAGATGAACAATAATGCAATATAGAGTAAAAAGCAGGAAGAAAAACGGTTGACTGACCTGACCCTCTCGCAGAAAAATGGCTCCAGTCAGTGGTATGATGTCCATCTCTTGCAACGTCTGAACCACGCCTTTGGTAACCACTGGCAAAAGTGCTGTAACCATCTCCGTAAGAGAAGGAGTGGCACTAGGAGGGGTGGCAAGAGGAGGGCTGGATTCCGTGCCTAGAGCCTTTGACGGTTTCCTTCTCTTCCTGGGTGGCTGTCTTGACTTGATTGAAATAGTTATAAACATAGATAGACAGCAGTCATTAGACACGAGGGACCCCTGGTGTGAACTGGCAGCGGTTAGATAAAATGTAAGTGGTATTATATATATTATAAACCACAACAGGAAAAGTAGCTCACAGCATACCAGACGGGAATGAAAATGTATAAAACGCTTATCACAACCGTGATAAAAAAACATATTTTTCATTTGAATAAAGCCATAAATGCTAAGTTGTAGCACGTCACTTAATATATAGACAATCATATGCCTATTGATAACGGTATTAAGGTGTAAAAACGCTTATCACAGTGTGATGAAATACACAGTACCTTTAAAACAAACTATTATGTATAACGCTTATCACAATCGTGATAAAATACATATGAGCCGAAACACGCGAAAACGACCCTTGAGACAAAATTTCACATTTTATGTTTTTTGATGTTTATGAAACACGGTGATTTTCTCTTTAAAAATCTCTTCATTTTATGTTGATATCTTAATCAAAAATGATTTTATCTCAATTTGAAAATTAAAGATTGTATTCACCATTAATTTTGACGTTGACGTCGGCGTCTTGGACGACGTCGTTGATTTAATAACAACAAAAAACATAAACAATTACCATTTTCTATAGCATCAACTATTTATATTAAGAAACATATTCCCTATGATATAATAATTAAGTAAAACACAGAAGTGACGAGAAATTTGATTAGTAACTAATTGATTACCGGCCGACGTCATAAATTGTTACATTATGACGTTGTCGTCTAAACGTCCGAAGGGACGTTTTCGTGTGTTGCGGCTCATATGTTTCAGTTGAAGAAAACCATAAATGCTAAGTTGTAGCTTTTATGTGTAGGCAAGTATGTGACTATTAATAACGGTATTGAAAGTGTATAAAATGCTTATCACAGTGTGATATAATACACAGTACCTTTAAAACTGTTCTGTATAACGCTTATCACAATCGTGTTAAAACACTTATGTTTCAGTTGAAGAAAACCATAAATGCTAAGTTGTAGCTTTTATGTGTAGGCAAGTATGTGACTATTAATAACGGTATTGAAAGTGTATAAAACGCTTATCACAGTGTGATAAAATACACAGTACCTTTACAACTGTTCTGTATAACGCTTTTCACAATCGTTATAAAATATATATGTTTCAGTTGAATAAAACCATAAATGCTAAATTGTAGTTTTTATGTATAGGCAAGTATGTGACTATTAATAACGGTATTGAAAGTGTATATAACGCTTATCACAGTGTGATAAAATACACAGTACCTTTAAAACTGTTCTGTATAACGCTTATCACAATCGTGATAAAATACATATGTTTCAGTTTAATAAAACCATAAATGCTAAGTTGTAGCTTTTATGTATAGGCAAGTATGTGACTATTAATAACGGAATTGAAAGTGTATAAAACGCTTATCACAGTGTGATAAAATACAAGTACCTTTAAAACTGTTACGTCAATACTAAATTGTAGGCTAGCACGTATATAAAGGCAATCTTTTTGCCTATTTAGCAATTTTTTGAGATAGAAATGTACGTAAATAAAAAACACGTAAAACGCTTTACCACATGTCTTACATTTTTGTAGTAAAATACATGTTTGAAATTTGAACGCACACAAATCAAGATGACATTGAAAATATATCACACATTAATGACGTATGACCAAAGACAATAAACGCCTACTGCGTTTAAAAGAAAACCTGCATTCTTAGCTGATCATAATTAAAAGTGTAATATACAATGTCATTAGTAGATATAACAATAAATAAATGTGCGTATCATAATGGTTACCGCCATACGTTACCACTCATCTGCAATATTTACTGTTTCCCCGATTCCCTTTATGTTGTGAAAAGTACGAAACAGCGAGGTGCGAATCACAGTATTATGGTTGTCGATTATCGCATCTTAAATTAACGCTGTGCTGCACAGTAGAATTAATAAAACACTAGACCAAGTAGCAATCCATCATAAGACATATGATGATTACCGTAAAAATAGGATATATGAAGAATATCCGCCAAAAAGTACGGTTTGGAAAATTCCTTTGTGTTATATTTTTCTACAAACGGAAACGAGGCTGTGTGTAAATCGTGAGGACGTCACGGCATAACAAACACCTGCCTCGCTGTAAGATTTACACGGCATAACATGCACACATATTCCTACCTATAAAAAACATTTTTTAAAATAAGTTCTAAATTATGTAAGCAAGTTGTCATAAAAGCATTTATTTCAAATAAATTTATATTTACGGTGAAACAGCACAAAAAGTAACGAATAGCTGATGCCTTCCATCACTCATATAACACCCCTCAAACCACAGGGTAAAATAATTAAAGATACACAAAAGACGTCAACAATATATTTTCACAAAACGATCGCTCAAAATTGTATCAGTAGCTGTTTTGCTAACTGATACCTGCCCTACAAAATCAGTAATTGTTTTAATTTAAAATCAGATACTATAACTGTATATATACGTATTGAGGTCAAACCCTCCGTGACTATCAAACAATCAGCATACAATATCAATGTGTCCGTAAAAGGTAACTTTTTACAAGGGTTAAACGTGATGATACTTGATTAAAATGTAATTACATTTAAACAAAATGAACGTCATTTTTGTATAAAAGGAATACAATTTGCAAAAGAAGTCTTTGTTATTTGGTTACTGTTGCGATAACAAAACACACATCTTGTCAATACATTGTTGAGTCTGACACATATTCCCTTAAGGTACTATAGCAAAAGGTTGTGTTTTTATTTGAGTTAAACTTTTCGTAGTAGGCTACTATTTGAGAATAATTTATTCCTCTGGAATACAGTTGTTTGGACATTTACACAAGACACTGACGAATATGGTAAATTATTATAATCAATTGTCTACTGATTCACTCTTATATAATATCTGAATGTGTGTCTATATCAATTTTATTATCACCAAATACATTTAATATTTGAGTTCTCAATTATGCTTTTTAAACAACACTTTCTTTAACGTACTGTCTCCTACGGCAGCGTTAACAGGTTACAGATGTTTCTATATGTCATCAACAATATATTGACAAAATTACCAAATAGTACATGTAATACCATATCAGGATTTTAAAGAATAATTTGAAAAAAACCCAAAAAAAACATTAACGATGTCGATGCTCTTATTTAATAAATATTCGAGTAGACAATGTACGATTTGTCTTTTAAAAAAATCGCTTTATCTAAATATGTTTCGGTTTCTTCTGTATAACAGTATATAGCTTGTTTTACAAACCCTATTTGAAGAATGATAGAAAAGGGCATTCGATTAAAAACATTTATTTTGATGGTATTAAATCCATTCTTTATATTTTACTTAATTATTTAACAGGCTATAGGCTCGATATCCGCAATAAGTTAATATAATAAGATAAACGGCAACAAACATATACTGGCGGTCAATGAAAACACACCAGTAGATTATATGGGAGTTAACTTGTATTGCTAACGTAAATTATGGTGTAAAGTGGTTCAATTAATGTCATACGGGTAGCACATTTTAATAGGAGGTATGTCCAACCCTTTTACTATTCCTAATAAATTATCCCGACCTCACGTTATTCCAGCACGATAATGCCATGTCACACTCAGCTAGTGTTATAAGTGTTGTTATCTTGCTAACATGTTAAAATGTGTGACATTTGTTTTCTACCCGTGAGACTTTAATTGAACACTATACACCGTGTTTAGGAATTTTGAGAACAGCACAGAACAGAATATATATCTTATTTTAACTTGTACATACGTACATTGTTATATGTACATACATACATTTTCATGCATAATAAGTCAAGTGATTTTAGACAAAACTACATTTACTTTCAGCAATATTAATGTTAAATAACTGATACATGAGGATGAAATACAAAAGGGCTAAACATTGTTTAATTAATCAAGAGTGTATTCCTTACAGCTAGATCTGTACTAATATATTTTGCTAACTTTATAACAATAGTCTTATCCTGTGTCTGCAGTAATTCTAAGAATTTAAACATACTAGGTCTATTATAATAATAACCTTCCAAATCAATACCGTGACAGCATTGGCAATATCTTTCATTTCGAGGTATTCTATTAGGAAAGTATATACCGGTCTGTATTCTTAACGAATGTGCTGATATTCTGAATTTTGTTGAGTATGGTCTGTTATTACATGTTAAAATATCAATGTTTGATTCATAATTAAAACTCAGTTTACAATTATTATATAATTCAAGCACACCACTTGATTCCTTATCTACAAACTATCGTTGTATAAAACAATCAACAACTCTTTATCTAAACATATTCATAAAGTATTTAGCATTAACAGAATTTGGGTCATTTCAGACATTTGTAAAACCATATTCGTTTAACATATTTTTTACGTTCGATGCCAGTATTAATGTCATTTAGTAAATATAGTTCTAGGTCCTCAATAAAAAGAGAAAACAATATCGGCGAGTTTATCTCCCCTTGCCTTAACTCAAACGCATATTCTAAAAAATCTGAATAATTTTCACATTGTCTTACACATGATTTGACATTTTCATTTACTATTCTTAACAATTTACCCTGTATCCCCATTTTGTAAAGTTTCAACCAATGCGTTTCTATAAATTGTATCAAAGTATTTCTTCAGATCAACAAACACACAATATAGTCTTTTTTTATCATTCAGATATTTGTGAACAGAATTTAGTAAGACAAATAATGCATCAGTGGTTGAGCGCCCTTCCCTGAATCCAAATTGCGCATCAGATAAAACATAGTTATTATCACAAAAGGTCACAATTCTTCTATTTAATATTGTGGTAAAGAGTTTAGATAAACAACTTAATAAAGTGATACCCCTGTAGTTATTAACATTATTAAAATCTCCTTTTTTATGCAATGGGATAAGTATACCTTCAGTCCACTTTTTTAGGAAATATCCAGGCTCAAGTATAATATTAAACATGTCACACAAATTAGAAGATAAAATATCAATGCTTTCCATTAAATATTCATTCATTATACAATCACTTCCTATAACTTTTTATTTTTTCAGATTTTTAACTAATAACTAATATTTCTTGTACAGTTATAGGCTTGTCAAATTCCTCAAAATTACAATCTAAATCGTCAAAGTTATGAATATTGCAAAAATCCTGGGCTTCATCATTTTTGCATTGGAAAATATCGGTACCTAATTCTGATAAATATTTCGTAAACTCATCAAGCGGGATTTTCATTTCTCTGTTTATTTTTTCTTTTAAAATATTTCCAAAATTCCTTAGGTTTCGCCCGTTTAAGATGTTCAATGTGGATTTTTTTTTTAATTCAAACTGATTTCTTTTTTTTACGACAAATAAGTTTATATGGTTTCTTTAATTTGCAAAACTATTCCCTACTATAACTGGAATTTAGCCGATTAAATACACGTAATGCTTCTAAATAACACCTTCTAGCCTGCTGGCATTCTGAATCAAACCACTCGGCCTGTTTAACAAAGGACTTATCAGAAAAGCATGCGTTACTATTTGTTAAATATGTTTTTAAAAATAGTGGATCTGCCATCTCTCGTATTATACTTGTGAAATTATTTAACAAAGTGTTTACATCGTTTCTACCATTAGTCACGATATTGAATAGCAGATTATTAATCTGTGGAAGCTTTGTATTTAAACCCGTTCTGAAGGCATTTCTGTGTTCATTGTTAAACTTTACATTGACGCTGTTTTTAACATCGTTCTCGTCAACTATAGTATTACAGTTAAGTGAGAATTTAATCGGTGCATGGATACTCCATTTATTAAATGGATAAATACAAAACTCATATAATCGTGAAAAGTCACATTCTCTAGCCAACAATATGTCAATCACGGAAGCGCCCTGAGTGCTTGCATAAGTATACATACCACATTTATAATAACTCCCAAAACGACCATTTACTATACGAAAGCATGGAAATTTGCATAAGTCAAGTAACTTTACACCAAAACTATTACAAACATTATCAAGTGAGGCCCGACATATGGATATATCGGGAATATAATCGTCGTCATCAATTATGCCTTTTCCTATCGTTCGTCATCAATTTGTCTGTAATACGTGTCACATGTAATAAAATCTTTTATTTTGCTAACCCTACTCTTCCAATCACCCACAATATACACTGCACCTGAGTTCTCAAAATCATATATATCACTTTGAAGTGTATCAAATAAATCAACAGTGGCTATATTATAAGCTAGAGAGTCTTCACCCCATATATAAACACCACTGATATATGCATCTGTATCAAAATGAAAAAAAGTATGGTCAAGTTTAATCCAAATAATCGTATCATGATGTGTACGAATAATTTCAACAACCTCTTTTAAGTTTTGTTTATAATATATTACAATTCCACCGCTACACCTCTTCGCATTACGATTTTGAAATTTACAGTAGAAATCATGAGCAACATAACCATATAAGTTCACATCACTATTTTTGTGCGTCCAAGATTCATATAGAAAAACAAAATGTTTTTCAGTAATTAAATCCACAAATTCAAGAGAGGTTTTTTTCACACTAGTAAGGTCGTTCACATTCCAGGATAGAATGTTTATTTCATCCTACTATCGATTTTAACTGCTTTTCCGTCAATGTACAACGTGTCATACGCTAACCATGCCTTTTTGTTCTCATTCTTTGCCTTCTTTAGAAGCGGAAAGAGTTGTCTCCTTTTGTCATTTACCTCCTTGGGAAATTGTTTAGTTACATAGAATGCCTTTCCTTCCAGATATTTCCACTCTCTTTTGACTAGTTCACGTTCTTTAAACAATTGAATTGAATGTTGTTTAACGGCTCATCAACATCAATACAGGTTATTTATAGCCGCCCCATAGAGAGGGGAAGGATACATAGGAATCCGGGAACCTGCCCTACTCTTATTATCGAATAGATTCCTATGGTTCTTTAACGTGCTCGGAGGATAGACCGATACACGGGACCGCCCGGTTTACGTCCCCATCCGATTGACGAGGCTAAGGAAAAGTGTCTTGCCCAGGAACATACCGACGGAACTCAGTGGCACCACGGAGGATTGAACCCGGGGTCTCCGGTTACAAATCCGCCGCGCTATCGACTGCGCCACGCCAGCCCCTTCTTTGAAGCAAACTTTGCAACGATTCTTCAACTAGTACTTCTATAGCCTGTTATAGCACCCATTCTGTGTACTCATTCAAATAGGATAACGTCCACAATATTCTGTGCAATATTTTACTTCTGTTATCATGAATTCTCGTAGGCACTTTTCCGTCTTCGCTGGTACTTCAGCCGTGGCGTCCGGTATATTACCAAATACTATGTTGCTTCTCATTGATTGGGACTGTAAATACACAACCTCATCCCTCAGTGAGTCACGCTCTTTCTCCGTTTGGACAACTTTATCGTTAACTAGTAACTGACTCATGGCTGAATGGTGGGTGGGGTTGGGTTAGTCTGGTGTATCTGCTAACGATTGTTCAAATAGATTGTTTAGATGTATGATGGTATCATCACAGTCAAATAATACTCAATTTGCTTCGTTTAGTACTGTACTAACACTTTCCGGCGACTTCGAATATTTTCCCGCTTTGCTCACGCTATTGTTCAAACTATCATCACTCGTTTATCGCTTTGATCTCCGTTTGTCAACATAGTCTAACATATGAACACTTTAACTTTCCATTTTGTGACTTGCAATTCATAGTTTTCAAAATATGCGCTTATTATTAAAAATTGCTTTAGCATACAATTTAACACCCATATAATCTACTGGTGCGTTGTCATTGACCTTCAGTATATATTTCTACAGTCCGATTCAAATCTAAAGGTATAAATAATAATGACGGGTTCCAGCATTTGAGAAAAAAAGAAAAGAAAAGAAATATGTAGTATTTGATCCATTTACATGAAGGAGACATCAGTGCATTTTTTCTCTTTTAAAGGAGACACAAATCGAAGAAATATTCATTGATTTTTTTTCTTGAGCGAGTCAAATACCGTTTTAGCATCTGTAATAACACTTTCCGGCGACTTCGAATATTTTCCCGCTTTGCTCACGCTATTGTTCAAACTATCATCACTCGTTTATCGCTTTGATCTCCGTTTGTCAACATAGTCTAACATATGAACACTTTAACTTTCCATTTTGTGACTTGCAATTCATAGTTTTCAAAATATGCGCTTATTATTAAAAATTGCTTTAGCATACAATTTAACACCCATATAATCTACTGGTGCGTTGTCATTGACCTTCAGTATATATTTCTACAGTCCGATTCAAATCTAAAGGTATAAATAATAATGACGGGTTCCAGCATTTGAGAAAAAAAGAAAAGAAAAGAAATATGTAGTATTTGATCCATTTACATGAAGGAGACATCAGTGCATTTTTTCTCTTTTAAAGGAGACACAAATCGAAGAAATATTCATTGATTTTTTTTCTTGAGCGAGTCAAATACCGTTTTAGCATCTGTAATAACACTTTCCGGCGACTTCGAATATTTTCCCGCTTTGCTCACGCTATTGTTCAAACTATCATCACTCGTTTATCGCTTTGATCTCCGTTTGTCAACATAGTCTAACATATGAACACTTTAACTTGCCATTTTGTGACTTGCAATTCATAGTTTTCAAAATATGCGCTTATTATTAAAAATTGCTTTAGCATACAATTTAACACCCATATAATCTACTGGTGCGTTGTCATTGACCTTCTGTATAAATTTCTACAGTCCGATTCAAATCTTAAGGTATAAATAATAATGACGGGTTCCAGCATTTGAGAAAAAAAGAAAAGAAAAGAAATATGTAGTATTTGATCCATTTACATGAAGGAGACATCAGTGCATTTTTTCTCTTTTAAAGGAGACACAAATCGAAGAAATATTCATTGATTTTTTTTCTTGAGCGAGTCAAATACCGTTTTAGCATCTGAACTAGTCTTATCATTTCAGTATTTTTGGATAAGTTTATTTCTTTCTTCAAAGCAATCTAATATCTTCATCTATAATAAATACAACATCATGTCATTGCATAGTACGTTATCCTATCGAGACGCTTAGATTGAACAGGGATTTTTCTCTCAATAAGATAATAATCACGTAATTGGTTAACGCTTCAATGCAACTTGGTAATTTCTGTAGGATGCCTTTACTCCTAAAGCTGAAAACATATCTCAGGTAATTCCTTGAGGTCAAAACAGATATTATTGTTAGTTTGTTTGTATGGTGTTTTACGTCATTTTCAACACAATGTTATATATGACGGTCGATTGTTTATGATGGAGGTAGACCAACCAGTACTGTACACGTCCCGTCATCCGTAAGAATCGACACTTCCTCACTTACAAGTCCAGCTCTCAGTGGGATTCGAACCCGCAGCAGCGGTGGGAGGCGAAGGTTTACAACGCAACGTCGTTAACTATTCGGCCACGGAGATGCTTCAAAACAGAGATTAAATACTTCGTTAAAGATTTCATGTAACTTTAAAAAATATTTTATTTCCTCGTCATATATGGCATAACTTCAGAACGCAAAAGGCAAACAACAGTGTTAAAAGGCTGTTCTTCGCTGTATACATGTTATTCAAAATCACAGCATGATGTTTCAGCTGTCATTTTTGTGTAAGGCACCGATGAAATATTGTGCATAAAATATATTATACTATAGCATAGCTATGCGAGGGGTATACGTGAGAATCCTGGCTCTTACGGTAGTATGTACCTACCATAGAGCAATGATTCCTTGAGCTGTAATCATCAGCATGACCCCGTATCGACACCCGTACGCACTTTTCCGGCGAGGTTTCGGAAGGTATCACGCAATACCTGCATAAACAACCACTGTATTTCAATAAAACAATGGTCAATAGACAATGATACCTATTTATTCTATAAAGGGTGGCATGGTACACACCATAAGAGCTACGATTCGCGCAGCTAGGCAAGAGAAGGATGCGATTAGCGGGAACGTATCATTAACTTCGGTTGGGGTTTATGAATATATATGGAAGACATATGGTTGATGAAGAGCAGTAAATATATTGAAATATAAAATAATAGGCGAAGAGTAAATTAACCCATTAACAACGACTTCTATTTTGATATAATGAGTTGCAATTGCTTAAATATGCCAAACTATGTAGGTTTCACTATTGAGTGTCTTTTTTTATTGAAAACAAAAATAAATTATGACAAGCAATTGTATATATTTTAAATGTATATTTTTATAGCCCCGTATTGCTACTTTCATACCTTCATATTCCTAAAAATGTGAATATACAGCAAACTTTCCGATACATAGCGTAAAAGAGAGAAGATTACCATTGTTATCCATTATATCAATAATAAATAAAATACCTTTATCATACAATCTGTTACAAAAAAACACTTGATATTCTGATCTTAATGTTATTATTGTACCATAACGGTTGTGTTAAGGACCCTTTCCATGACAATGGGTTTTTAACATCTAAGAGGATGTTAAGACTTCTGTAAACATCCTTCCAGAAGGGATTGCATATGTTTTGCATTTACATAGTCGTTACCGAAATATAGCACATTGGTGGTGAATGGGTAAATATGTTTATGGATTTCGATACATTTTTTATTCCCAATCAAAAGTCTTCTAATCCACGTCAATTTCAGAGAATATATGAACAGTTTAATCTTGATCATTCTTAGTCCACCATAATCATAGTCTTGAGTTACAACAGATCTCTTTATTTTGTCTGGGTGATTATTTCAGAGGAAATAAAAACACATTTTTTGCAACAGTGTGACCTGGTCTTCAATGAAATTAAGTGATTTAAGTTTGGTAGAGCTAAGCTTTTTATGACAGTGATTTTTCCAAAGGGTGTGAGTATTCTTTTTGACCAGGACATTAGTAATGATTTAATTTCGATTATTTTTCTGTCATAATTTAATGCAACCGCACTCCTTAAATGTGTAGACATAGTAATTCCTAAGATCACAAATTCACCACAATGAAGGTCTGTCTGTGCATAATTTTACATTAGAACCTTATTTTTCCCAAACCATATAACTGGTTTTATCAACATTAACATTAAGACCTGAAATATCTCCATAGAATTTTAAAACCATTATAGCATATTTAAGGGATTTTTCGGTGCCGTCTAATATAAGGGAGATGTCACAGGCATATTGAGAAATTACATATTCAGTATCTCCTACTTTAAACTCCTTTAATATCTTTATTTGTCATGACCAGTACAGCCAATATTTTGACACACATAATGAAAAGGTATGGGGAGAGTGGATCGAACTGTCGGCAGCCTCGATGAATAGAAAAACACTCTGATAGATGGCCATTTATAACTAAAATGCAAGATTTATTGTCTGTATAAAATAATTTTAACCATTTTCTTATATCTTATCCAAACTGAAAAAAGGTTAAAACCGCATCAATAAAAGACCAGGAGAGGGTATCAAAAGCCTTTTCAAAGTGTGCAATAAGTAATAAATAAATCCTGGTAAATCATTTTTCTCAGTGTAATAGAACAAATCATAAATGGAACGTGTATTTTCACCTATATATCTCCCCGCCAAAAAGCCAGTCTGATCATCATTTATAAGCAAGGGTAGTACTTGTTTTAAACGCTGTGCAGTGCATGCTGATGATAATATATAAGAACAGTTTAATAAAGATATTGGTCTCCAGTTTTTTAAATAATGTCTGTCGTTGTTTGTCCTTGGTATACATGTTATAATGCTCTCCTTTTGAGACTGATAATTCACCTTCCAATAAACCATGGTTAATAGATCTCAAGAGGAAAATTCCTATATCTAACCACTCGAGCCGGGGCTATTAAGATTGTTTGCCTTTTTTAAACAGAATAATAGTTCATGTAATTATATTGGTCCTTCTACATTTTGTTGTTGCTCTCTAGTTAGCTTAAGTATAGGAAAATCTCTAAAACAATTATTTAAATTTATGTTTTTTACTGGTTTGTGTGAATACAAGGAGTGATAAAAATTTCTAGTTTCTTTTAAAATAGAATCTTTTTTTTTTTTAAATATTTTCGTCATTTGAAATGAGGGAAGGTATACATTTACTTACAAAATTCCTGTTTTCCAAATTACAAAAATATTTAGTTACTTTCTCTCCTCCTTCATCTAACCACTCGGCTTTTGACCTTATCTTAAGTCCATCCAGTTTTTTGTCTCAATTCAAACAAACGTTTCTTTTTGCTTTCTAAGCTTATAATATCAATATCTAATTGTTTTTCCTGTATCTCTATTTCTTGTAATAGTTTTGTTTTAGTTTTATCTTGATGTTTTTTAATAAATGACGAGTAGGATATTGTTTCTCCTCTAATCTCCACCAATAATATTTCAAGAAAGATTTGGTCACAATGTCCAATATTAAATCTTGACTAGGAATGTCTATAATTTGTAAAATTAAATTGTTTGATTCTGTGCTGTTTATTGATTTTTTGTATTTTCGATCACTTTTTTAATTTCATCTACATAATTAGTTTCTTTAAGAAGCGAGTTGTTAAATTTCCAGGAAGATCTCCCCTTTATAAACTTTCCAAATACAATGATATTGCTATTATTGAATGGTCGGTTCGATACCCAGGTAAAATGGTACTATCTTCAATGTCGGTAAATAAATGTTCAGACAGTAAAAACAAATCTAGTCTAGCCATTTTATTTGTATTTGGACGTCTCCATGTGAACCCCTTTTTATCAAAATTTAATTCTCGCCAGCAGTCAATCAAGCTACAGTCATCGATAAGGGTTTCAACGCTTTCTCTAGATTTTGGATTATTTATATTAACATAGTTTTGAGTATCGACTTGAGGATGTAAAACCAGATTAAAATCTATTGCTAGAACAGTTTCATTTCCTTATCTATCGATGTATTGCTTAATGTCTATATATAAATCTGGTGTATCTTTATTTGGAACATTAATATTTATTAAAGTCATCCTTTTTACATTAATCGAAACTTCTAAAATAAGCTTGTTACAATCTGTATCTCCTTCTTATTTATGTAATTTGTCTTCAAAATTGTTATTAAATAAAAGTGCAACCCCTCTAGATTGACTATTAAAATTATTAAAGAAACATTCATATCCCCATTCTGCATGTATATAATTTTTATATTTAATTACAAAATGTGTATCCTGTAAAATGATATATAGGGTCCTATAGAAACCAAAGCGTCCGAACGCAATGGCATCGTAGGTCCGCACTGTACTGCAAACAAGGACTAGAAACTACAATGAAAGAGACAAAAAACAACAGAAAGGGTGGTGAAGACAGGGTTACCGACTTGGAACGGTCAGTAGGCAATAAAGCCTACTGGTTAGCTTGAATCGATTTTATATGCGCAAAATCCTACATCCCAAAACTACATCCCATCAAAAGGAATTCTCTAACAATAAAGTCCACATCCAGAGAAACTAACTAAAGATACACATACAAAATAATAAACATCTCAGGATGTATCCAGAATTGTACTGAACAACCATAGTAGTTGCAGCTAAAGAGAAAACCAATCTAGGGTACGACCAGAAAACCCGAGGGACGAAAGCTCATGCACCCACCTCCCTTAGTTGGGGTTTCAGTAGGTACAATCATAGAGTCCCAAGAGGTAGTCCAGTCATCGCACAAGTGAAAAGTGAAGCGTAATGACTGACTGTAGAGGGGTCAATCACTAAACATGCAGTGCGCTGTAAAACCAAGGGGTTATATCCTTTTCTGACGAACTTCCTGATTAAATTTGTAAAGCGGTCAGGAAACCCGTCAGACCCCTTTAACTTACGAAGTTTATAGACCACATCTCCATAAAATGAGGGTTGTGATATGCCTAGTCGCAGAAGTGTTTTAAGGTTGGTGTTGTACTTTTCCAGCAGGCCCTCGTTGCGGCGGTATAATTTAGAGAAAGATCTACGTAGTTTGTGATAACGAAAACCCTGCTGAAGAAGTTTACTTGTAATAACTTGATTTCGATCATTGAAGTCTATAACATCATTACACGCTCTAGCAAATCGAATGAGCTTTATAATATTATTAACCAAAACCCCAGCAAACCAACTTCAAAATCCAAATGGGATGAAATTTATAACATAGAGGAAGAAACATGGAATGATATATACATATCCCCCTTTAAATACTCAACAAATACAACATTACAATGGTTTCAAGTACGGTTAAACCATAGAATTCTTCCAACCAGAAAGTTTCTTCATAAAATAAACATCATTGATAGTCCAATGTGCAAGTATTGTCAAGAAGAGGAAACATTAACACATAGGCTTTGGTATTGTCCCGAAACCCAATCGATTCTTAATAAGTTAAAAACTTGGCTGTCCAGCAATAACATATATTTACATTTCACAGAAGAATCATTTATTTTTCATATTAGTGACACGTTAACACCAGCCGATTTGTACATACTACTTGAAATGAAGTATTTTATTTTCTCAACCAAACATTTACAAAGTAAACTGTCTATAGAGGCCTTTAAAAACAGAATAAGAAAATCGTTCAGTATTTTGGTATGTATAGCAACAACAAACAATGTACTCGAACCATTTGTTAAAAAATGGAGCAAATATAAGAACCTTTTTAGTTCATTATAGTTAGTTTTGATCTGTAAATATCAGAGACTTCACCCTTCCATTTTTTGTTTTCTGTGATATTCTGGCCAAGGAACTGACATTACGGTCTGATATTCTATATTATATAACAATAAGTGAGATGTGAAATGTGATCATGTGGGGGGAACATAGACAACACAATTTGTTTTTTCTCTCCTTATTTATTATAGTTATTTTATTTATTTTTTTATCTTTTCCCTCAAAACATTACTCTTCTAAATAGTGACTTTTTATTACAAAAATAGAGATAAAACACATAACAAACAAGCTAAATCTTTAAAAGACAACCATTTATACAGAATTCTCATATTGAATACAAATAATAGATAATTTTATTATGTATATCACTTGTGTATTGTATAATATTATAGATGTGTTTGTATGTAAGGCGTGCGGTAGGATGGTCCTCCCCGACCCACAACATGCCAAATTACGGGGAGAATAAATGGGTCACCATTAGTGACTGAAAAAAAAATTTTCGAATGAGCTGGGAGATATACACCCCGTATGAGGTAGCACGAGGTACATCTCCATCCAGGTGTGGATAGTTAACGATGTTAAAATTGAAATCATCTCTCTTATCATAGATTTTAGTATGAATACAATCATTTGAAATCGAGAGATGAAGATCGAGAAATGCTGCTACTGTATCCGAACTGTTGGCTTTATTCAACGTGAGCTCTGGTGGATAAATGTTAGTAACCATATGAGCAAAGAACGGATTATCAATATTGAGTATGTCATCAAGATACCGAGAAGTATTATTAAAGGCATCAATAATTTCACACTGGCTAGCAGGTGACAAACTCAACATAAAATCGCTTTCATAGCAGTACAAAAACAAATCTGCAACAAGTGGCGCAGAGTAAGTACCCATAGGAATACCAACAACCTGGCGGTAAATAGTTTTACCGTATCTTATAAAGATGTTATCCAGAAGAAAAGATAAGGCTCTACAAACATCAATACAAGTCCACATTTTATACTTATCAATCGGGGCGTTAGTAAAGAAAGCCCTGACATTATTACAAGCTAGAAAAGTTGTACCTTCTCTAGCAAATGTCTTCTGAATAAGCTGAAGCAATTTTTCTTTGATAAGATTATGTGGTAGTGTAGTATATAGTGTAGAGAAGTCGTAGGTGCTTAGAGAAGAGGCATGAAAATGCTTACACCGTAGTTTGTCAAGAACTTCTCCTGAGTGATAGACCAAAACAGATTGATTCCTGAGTTCTCGAAGGCCTTTCCGCAATATTTTACAATATGTTCTTTAATCGCGGAAAGTCAGGAAGTCAATAGTATTGATATATTGGTCGTGGTACATGAACTAGAATTAGCGATAAAACGTGCTTTGTAAGGAATTTTGTGAAGTGTGGGTATCCAGTACATTGTAGGGAGCTTCGTCTGCTTACTAATTACAGAAACCTTTAAAGTCTCCATAAAGGTCACATGCTGGGAAACAATGTCCGTCTCCAGCAGAGGTGTAGTTAGATAAGCAGAAGTGCTCGTTAGCTCAGCATTCAAAGTATTGATATAATGTAGTCGTCAGACAATAATTATATTGTTGGAAGCTTTGTCTGCTGGAACTAGAGCAAATTTAGTATGTAAATTCTGAATACCCTTCTTAAGGTGTCGTAAATTGTAAGTGGAAGGCCGTGGAAGCAGGGATGGATTTGATTCGTAAAATAAAATACGTAATTCAGCAATTTCTGAAATAGTTTTCATCCAAGCAGTAAGTGCATGTTTATCTGCCTTTTCTCGCTTACACCACTTTGTACAGAAATCCGTTAAAGAACCCGGTATTTGATTGCGACAGGCATTAAAATCAATATCAGATGGAAGGCGATACTTAGGCCCTTTAGCAATTAAATGCCGAATCATCTTATCCTCAATTACATCAAGATTTCCAGTAAGAATATGACCGGCAGGTTCGTAACAAAATTTAGAATTTTGACAATCTCAATCTGTAGGAATAGATGTCTCGATCTCAAGATCAGAAACGATCCTATTATAATTGAAAATAAGATTTCTAGTAGATTCTTATACTTGTAACATATAACAGGAGTCTCAATATTCTTGAAATACTTTGGAATTTTGTCAGTCACCCGCATATCATCAAAAATACCGGCTAAATTAATGAAATCGATGCCGTTATCAACATAAGTTATCTTCAAAAAATGCCTTTGATGGTCAGATGGAGCATCTATATGTGGACGCAAAATATGTTGCGTGTAACTTTGAATAATAGATGCAACCTCATATAATGAAATATCCTGTAAGAAATATACTGAAAAGAAACATCTTTACGTATTATTACGTGGTCCGACCTTCATACCCGATCCAATCATACATATTTACATAGAATGAAAACAGGGAGTTATCCATCAAACATAAGAAATCATCTTTTTTTAATTTAAATACTTTAATCTAAAACCTACAATCTGTACAAGTAAAAGAATAAATGGACAGTAAACATATTCTTAAATTTCTCATTCTGGAAAAATGAAGTTAGACTATACAGTTATTAAAGTACCTTTATCGTGTGTCAACATATTTTTTTTAAGTACTTACTGATAAAACAAATGTTAGTACTAATGCCCCTATACATGATTCTGAACAGAAACAAATAAAAGAAGATTGATAGTATACTAACCATTTAATCACTAGGTGACTCATGTATGTATTTTAGCAAGGTTGGATTAATGCTTCATGAGACTCAATACATAGTAATACAGATATACATGATATATTTAAGGTAAAACAAGCAACATATTATTATTTATTTTTAGGTATCATTATGATAGAACAATTGACATGCAAATGATACCCTACATTTTGAATAGCAAACCAATCATAGTAGTAATTGTTATAACCACTTTTGGCACAAAGTGGATGCATTTATACGTTTATGAAGCCTGTATTATTATGCCGAACAACTTACTTTTCTATAGTAATTAATATACCCAACCAAGTGTATACTATCCACAAAGATATATTTTCCATTTCATTCATACAATATACTGCATGCCTGTAAAAACATTATGCACCATCATGATTAACTAGAACTCATACAATATAAGGTAAACTTTTTTTAAAAAAATGGATATATACAGCATGCCATCCGACTGGTAGTTTCTTTGTTTGCATACATACACTAATATTGACATATCCGCATGTATACATGTATTTATAGTCTTTCATTTAACTAAAGAAATTAGCAGAGAACATCTAAGTATGTCCTCACAAATGGCAATGCGATACATAAGGATATTATATCTGAGACATGCACAAGTAGGTATAATACACTCAAGTGATATGAAAACGCAACACGGGAATTTCCGCTATATATTGTATGTACAATATGCTGCTTTTAATCGAATGGTACATGGCTACGTAAGACCTTTCCTTTTGGAAAAAATACTAAAACAGCAAATAATACAGCAAATAGTATTCCTTCAATGTTTCATTATTCACAGAGTACGCGTTTGGCTCAATCATGTGAGCAAACTTAGGATGCAACATTTTGCAAACTATTTACGTTAAATACAGTACTGAACTAGCTCAATTTTTCAAACAGCTACTTCAACATTTATGAAGTTCTTATTACAAAGTGGTGTGATTAAAACGTCTACAACATCACAGTTGTGTCCTTTCTCTAGTTAACTGCAACTTTCTTTTTAAAAAACATCTTAGGATTTCTTTGGAATATTATGTGCAATTAAGTGTGCAGTATATACAATATATAGCGGAAATTCCCGTGTTGCGTTTTCATATCACTTGAGTGTAGTATTACAATCAAGGTACATCTAAGTATGTCCTCACAAATATAAGGATAATATCTGCTGAGACATGTACAAGTACGTATATACATCGAACAGCGATCCGATTTAAAGGAAAATGATTGAGTGTAAATATGCCAATAGAAATCTTTGTGTGTAACGTTTGAGTTTTTCTCTAAATATTTGTCGAAATAATTTGTTCTAATTCAAGCGTATATGTCGCCTTTGTAATTAATGGCGGATTTTCAGCATCAGCAATGACATGATTATGCATACACTATGTTAGAGTGTAACATTTGTGTTTGTTGTAATGTAATCTATTTGTATGATTTTTGAAGTAATAAGTTTACAATTAAAGCAGTTTGAAAATTACATTTTAGATCTTAGACTCTTACATATTTAGAACTTGAGAATGTCGCAAAGAATATATTTCATTGGTGTCTGTTAACTGTATATATGTATTTCAATTTAATATTGTTCTTTATTTCTTGATTTACATTTAGCATGAATTTGATTTTATAATTGACATCTGCTTAACATGGCATTTATTACGCATTTGAACAATTACCTAAATTACAGATATGATCACATGACCTTGTCAAGGTATATGTTTTCGCATTTAGGGGGCGGGTCCGAATGTACTGAATGGACATTGGTTTCGCGTAATCTTTCTTAGTTTGGGGAGAACTGATTTTTTATAGAAGATAGTTAGGGAGTTGAATTTTGGATCTGAAACAGGAAACATGTAGAACGAAAGCAATTTAGCGCTTCGGCGCCGTGTTTATACATGTACAATTTAGATCTAGAAATAAATGTGTTGTGAATATGTGGAACTGTACATTTATTGCATAATTAAAAGAAAGTTAACTGTGCAATGGATCGAGTTGAGCTTAGTCCCCTGAAAATAAACATTTGGAAAGAAAAAACTCAAAAAAAGAGAACCTTTACGAAGTACATGATGAGGAGATGCGACGTTATCAACGACACACAAAATTAGGTTAACAAATGAATAGAACAGAAAAAACGAAAGACAATCTTTCCTTATAACAAAGTGGTGGAGAATCTGGGTAGTATGCGTGTTATACATGTTTGAATCCGCGGTACCTCAATGCAAAGGACAGCGCTATTCAAATGATTGTTTGAAACCAAAATTAACAATCGAAAACGCGATTGGTGATTAAAACTTTAGACGAAGACAACAACGGGAAATTGATCCTGCAAAACGTTTCCACGATTATAAGTTGATATTAGAAAATATTGAACAGTTTAGAGTTAGAATAATACTGAACCCAACGACGCCGACGATATACCGTCATTGCCATAGAATTATATGCCACCCTAGATGATGAGGACCTGAGTACAGTTCCACGAAACACCGTGGACGAATGCCGACAACGCCGACGACACAATGGTTCCGCCAGAAAGAAGAAAACGTGACACTATTGTTTGCCTACCAAAGTTTTAAGAAACAGTTAACAATTCGGAAGCAAACGTGATTAAATGTTATATTTTCTCTGTGAATCCAGATGGAACGTCTTCATGTTGAGCATGTTGAGTGAGTATATATTTTTTTTGCGACAAATAAAACATGTTTCGAAAGAAAGAATAAACGTATAAAATAATTAAATGTTCACATGTAGATATATTTTGTAATGTTGTAAATCTAATATGTTCGAGGATTTAAATAATAAAAGCTGTAAAAATAATGAAAAGTTAACACTTAAAGAAAAGGTAAATGTAACCAGATCAATATGATTCTAGAATGGCAGTAAGATAAATGAGAGTATACATATAACGGGCAGAAACTCGAAAAACATGTATAACAAGTAACATCAAAACAATAGGAAGGTAATACTATAACACAGGGTGTCATTGATACAAAATAAAGTTTAAAAATAGCCATGAAATACTGTTAATTTAAATAAGGGAAACGGAGTATGTAAGTAAATTTAGTAAATATATGTTTTTCGTATAAACATGTATGTGACAAGGGGCTTATAAAACGTTTATTTATTTAACGCCATTAAAAGTGCAAGTTTTTTTATTTTGTATTTATTTCAAAGATCGATTGTAGTGTTATGTAAATGTTAGAAATTATCCACATTCCCTATATATCTGTTGACCGATCAAATTCATGTATTGAAAGAAGTAAAAACGGAATTATGCAATCGATCTTGGAGACATTTTAAAGGGACACTGTTCGTAAGTAAGCAGATATTGAGCATAGCCAAATAACTGTCTATTCAGTGACATTTATACATGAAAACATGAGTAAAGACCCAAATAAGTATGTCATAATATATTCGTGAGTTTGAAAAAAATAAAGTTTTATTTATGTTTTTGTAAATATTACGCGTCCCACAGTATTTACATTTTCTGATGATCACGTGACAGTTATCAGCGCATTAGGTTTTCTATATAGTGTGTATTGCGTAATATAACTGGCCCGCTTAGTTCAGACGGTAGAGCAGTCGACTTAAATTGCGCGCTCACTATTATTACCCGTGAGTGTCATTTTAGTTTGGGCTGCGAGTTCAAACCCGAAAAGGGGTACTTCCTTTTGTACTGCTATTGAATTCGGTCAAACAATCTTGTTTTTATTTAGTAAATATTCAATAATGGTAAGTGTTTAAAGTTTGACAACGTAATTATTTCATGTTTTATAAACATAAAAGTTAAAAATAAACACAAAATAAAAAATGCACTTTTTATGGCGTCAAGTATATATTAAACGAAAATTAGTTGTGGGATTGTTTCGATTCAGTTATGGTGTGCAATTGGCAAAATATTATGCAAACAATTCAGATTGTGTACAAGTATATACAAATGTATGGTGAAAATAAACGATTTCCATGTAGTTCCCAAAAGATAAACAAAACTGCTCATTTAGTTGTCTTTAAGTGCTATTGAGAATTTTTGGAGTCTCTATCTGGTTAACTACATAGTAATATACTCTTTTATCTTTCTTCTGTCTTTATTTTTCGACCATTTTTTTCTCGTAGACGCGAAACCATTGTCCAATAAGCGGTGAATTTTGCCATTAGTAGCCCCATACCATCTAAGAGTTGAAACTATGCTCAGGTATCTATAGCTTAAATATCCTTATCACCAGTTGTATATAGAAAAACCCAGTTGGTGATATACTGTCAGACATCGACATCTTTTCAGTCATATTGAAATTGTAGTACATGTAGTATGGCACACATGATGTCATGCACATTAGCATACGTTCAGTCAATAGAACGGAGTTTACCGTGGCAAACGTATAATGTAACGGTAGCAATATATGGACGGAAATGACACATAGCTTTATTATAGCCTTCTTAAAGAACCCATATGGATTATAGTTAGTTAAGCCCGTAAACTACAGAGGAAGAGTTGTAAAGGAAACAAGGGAATATGAGATTAAGAAGAAATACAGGAGAAATAAGGACACAACTATTTAAACCTTGTAGGGATAGATGATAGCGTGAAATGCTAGTTATCGTAGTTAAGTCAAAACGATGTCGCTGCTGTTACAAATCGGAAAGGTTAACATAGAGCGCGGTATTGAGATAAGTGAAGAAGAGAATAAGAGAAATAAGGAGAGAAAATAAATTACATTACTTTTTATACCTAAACGGGCGATTATTCAAATACGTTGGGTGCATAGTAGTTGTTCAGTTTTCTGTTGCTGTTATTTTAAAACCATGAGAAGGTTGCTATAGAGAAAACGAAAATGAGAGTATTTAGATGGTGATAGGAATCATTTAAGAAGGAAGATAATAAATAAGTATAGCAGTAACACAAGGGGGCACTACTAATAAAGCTAAAGTTGACAAATAATCATAGGCGGGTTGTGAAAGCAGTATACACGTTATTGTCAGAGATATATAAACTAAAGAAGTTAATTAACTGCACTAGTAAAGAATAATTAAAATATAAATAAAAGACATGGTCAATAAGATTTCAGTATCCAGATTACAGCAAATCGCAAAGGAGTATTCAGTTGTAAAATACCAATTCATTTAAGAAAATATAAAAAATGTGATTATACTCATTCTTAACGTGGAAAAACATTTGAAAAGCTGTAAGGTCCTCAAGTTGTTAAATTGTAGTAAATAGTTAATGTCTACAGAGAATATGCAACTTGTGTCAAATTCGAGATTTCTTAACAGCTTATAGCGTGGAATTTTCGAAATGTGACACTTAATTGCATTGTTCTGTATTGATATTATGCAAGGTCGACGCTATTTTGACATCAATAAAGTTGTCATATCACCTTTCAGAATTTTAAGCAGAGTCAGTAATTGAAGTATGTCATAAATAGGCTTCAAAAGGCAGGCCCGCTTTATCAGACAAAGACATAATCGCATTAACATGTTAAATTCCTATTTGACCTAATACCAAAGAGTGATAAAGTTGCGTCACAGTGCAACTGAACAGATGACAGCTTGGCAATCATGACATTTAAATGGATATGGCTTCTTGATAATGAAAGGACCGTCCGTACACGATTACAAATCTGATAACACAGAATTTAGACATGCTACTAGTGCTCACTTAAACAAAATAAAAATCTGAATCCTTTTCTCAAAAATAAAGATTTAGGAAATTAAAAATGATGATAAAAAGCAAAACGCAATGAATTTCTTTGTCACTTGATGAGTTGAGATATAATAGTAAATAATACAATATGGTGCTTAATTTAAATTTGGCGGAGCAAATAATTCTTGGAGAGTGTAGGAATTGTTAGATTGCATCATTTCTGTTTGACAATGTTTTAATGTAATCTAATTTGATGATTTTGAAGTATTAAGCTTAATTGAGTCGATAAATGAAATGTAAAGGTGAAGCAAATCTACATGTGAACTAGTGAAATTTATAATTAAAGCAGTTTGAATAATATTTTAAATCTTGGAGTCTTACACATTTATAACTTGAAAATGTCGCAAAGAATATATTACTCCGTTTAATTTTGTTGCATGCTCTTTATTTCTTGTTTCACATTTAGCCTGTTTAGCAAGAATTTCATTATATAACTATTGACATCTGCTTAACATGGCAGTTATTACGCATTTTAACAATTACTTAAATTACAGATATGATCACGTGACTTTGTTGAGGTATATGGTTTCGTATTTAGGGGGCGGGTCCGAATGTTTTGAATGGACATCGCTGTCTCGTGATCTTTACTAATTTGGGGAGAACTGATTTTTATTGAAGACGGTTAGAGATTGAATTTGGGAGCGGAAGTAGGAAACATGTAGAACAAAAACAATGTATCGCTTTGGCGCGGTGTATATACTTGTATAATTTAGATATAGAAATAAATTTGTTGTGAATATGGGGAACTGTACATTTATTGCATAATTAAAAAAAGTTAACAGTACAATGGATCGAGTGGAGCTAATTCCCCTGAAAACGAACAGTTGGAAAGAGAGGAAAGAACCTTTACGAAGTACATGATGAGGAGATGCAACGTTAACAACAAAATTAGGTTAAAAAGTGAATAGAACAGAAAAAACGAACGACAATCTATCCTTATAACACATATATTAGTATGATTCAGTCACACCTCACTGAATACAGCACGAGGGTTAAGACTCTATACAAAATAGATATTAAAGTAGAACTGGAAATGTAGCATTCAATGACCACAGTCAACCAAACGCACGTACAGAAACAAACAATAACAAGAAAAGTATAACGCATGCGTTATATGTAGACGATTTTTAATAATGGGTTAGTTTGTGGAACCTTTGTCCAGGTCACATACCTATAGTCGTAAGGTAAAGTGAAGAATTAAAAAAAAATCCTTCAAAGTCAAATCTTTCACTGATTCAACTTAAATACATATGGGCTCATTGCAAATAAAATGGCCTCAGTTTTTCGAAGAATCCTATCACGTGACCAATCCGGAGTCATTTCATTGGATAATTCTTACCAGGTGATCTTGGTCACACAGACGCAAAAACTTGAGAATTGTCTGCATTTATTAATAAGCATTTTTTTTCATGTACTGATCATTGGGACCCTGCTTATTAGACTAATATACTATATACAATAGTTTTCGTCTATATAACAAAGATGAATAAAAGGCAATACGTGACATCACAAACATAAATAATTGACAATAGGGCTACCACACCACCTTGTAACGGTTAGTTGCTAAAACGGCCGCCGGAGTTTAATCCAGGTTCTAGGGTGCATTGAACTACACCCTTACCCTATTTTCATCCCAATACAATGGGACAACAGTGTAAGTAAAGATATCCCCACCAGGTTATATTCTCTAACAAACAAAGCAGCAGAAATAGGCAATACAACGCGTAATGCATGTCAAACATTATCCCCATTTAGATGGGAATGTTCCCCGAGCAACTTCTTATGGGGTTTATGTGTCTAAACGTGTTCGTCTTTCTAGAGATCGTACTCGAGTTGAGGAATTTAATATTAGTAATCTTTGTATAACTAAAAAGCTACTCAATCAGGATTACCGTTACCATAAACTTCATAAAACCTTTGCACAATTTTATTATCGTAACCCTGATCATACTGATCATCTTTCCAAATATAAAAGTAATTTTAGAACTCTTCTGCTACAAGGACTATCACAAATTGTCTTTTATGGTGACGTGCTTTACAAACTTCGTAAGATCCTTCGTCCTGTTCACTTTCATACTATCTTTGTTAAACTTGTTAAAAGGTTTATCAAAAGAGGTTATGACCCTATCATTTTGCAACGCACTGCATGCTTGGTGGTGGACCCATTTACAGTTCGCCAGTATGCTTTCCTCTTTAATTGTGCGATGACCGGACAGGCTGTGGACCCTATGATTATGTCTACTAAAGCCCAAAAGGACGGTGAAGTTTGATGTTTGTCTGCAGTATTGTCTTGTCGTGCCCTCAATGGTTTATTCTCTTGTTGCTCTGGCTTCTGCAAAGTCATTGTGTACCTTCTTTGTGGCTTTCTACATGTTCTAGGCGTGTACCTTCTTTGTGGCTTTCTAGGCTATTGTATTTTTTGTATTCTTATATATACGAGCATCTTTGTGTTTTACTTATATTGCCTATTAATGCTGCCTTGTTGGTTAGAGATATAGTTCATGGCGGGATTTCTATATTTACACTGTCCCATTTTATTGGGTTGAAGTAGGGTAATCGTGAGGTTTGGTTCACCCTAGAACCTAGTTTAAACCGCCAGCGGCTTTTTTACCACTGACCGTTTCAAGGCGGTAGCCCTATTGTCAACCCTTTTGTGTTTGTGATGTCTTATTTGGCCTTTTATTCATCTTTAAATTTGTTCTTTGTTTCTGTGTGTGTTTGTGGATGACTGTCGTCCTTGAATGCTGCTTTTCCTGTTCGATTTTTATATCTATATTTATAATGAATATATCGAGTGGGCTGATGTTAGGGCATAACCTCTGATCCTCCTCTTGCACGTTTTTATCGCCTTTAGAAGAACACAACGGTACATACTGTTAGGAAGAACTGTGTTCCTCGTTTTGCGTATTTTATTGTCCGTTCGATATCCGTCAGGTATCACAAATTACCAAAGAACACTCGTTTAGTTTATATATAGGTAAAACCAATGCAAAAGTATAAGACACAGAAGAGTTCTATATAGTTCAAAAAAGAAAAGGTGTCCTTTTGTTTAAAACAAAATGGAGACTGCGGCGAAGGTACCCAACTACTCTTAGTAAACTTTTATTTTGAAAATGTATGACTTTATATACAAGGATATGTTATACAAGGAATAACGACACACACAATTCATATTCCATCATTCTTACTATATTTGATTTTTCAAAATAAACAACGTGCATATAATTGCTTCTTGTGGATAACAATAAACATTACTTGATTCCCAGTTAAATGTACCGTGATATAGTTTTACAATAGCAACTTATTAATTATATATACAGGGAGTCTATAGTAAAACATGTGCGCATGAACTGTTTTTAATTATAGGGTAAAGATTACCGGAACTGTGTGGTGTTGCTTGTAGTAATGATGTTCACCAAACTTGGATCTGCAGCAGGTTTGCTATTTAATTATTCTGTCTTGGCTTATGATGCTTATCTATTGTTTGCGGCGTTTTTTTCAGCCAAATGTGTTTTGGATCTATCAGACAAAATTCAACTTTAAACTAAATAAGTTATTTTTGATAGGGTATCTTTAATGCAAAATTCTGCTGCATCAAAAATTAAAAGACAAATTGTAGAATTGTATACATACATTGTTTTAATGTGTTGATTAAACGTAAATTAAGACAACCCGAAAGTTAAATTGTAGCAAACTGTGGAGTCTTGCAATTGAAGTTGTTTGGGATTTCCTAATTTCTGCTGTTCCAGCAATAAGGCGTTTATATGGGAAAAGCCCTATCAAATAAGCATTTTGGCTGTAAAATATTTATTTCTCAACCGATTTTCAAAACTAAGGTATTTTTATTTACCACTAAAAATGCCAGTTCCAATGATTTATAATTAATGTAGTACTACGCATCATTATAATTACTCCTGTTATTTTTGGAAAACTTTTGACTATAACAAGCACCGCGAACAATAATACACCAGTCAGCAGCTAGTTTATTAACTATTTGCATGTGTTATTATAAATTGAAGTAGTGTACATTTTTGTTAGAATAAACTCTTCTAACTTGTTGTATGAAAAATAACTTGCAAGTTGATGAGCCCATTAAAGACTTTACATGTATGCCGTGTAATATTGCTTTGAAATGGACGTTGACACCATTAAACCGTTTAATGAGAAAACTGTCTCGCTTTCTACGAGAATATATTTCGATGCTGATAATATTTAGCAACTATAAACATAGATACATATCATAATTATATAAATGTGAAACAAATTCTCAGACATACAATTAAAATAATGTTAGCTTACCTAGTTCGTGTACACACCGAGAACACAGAGAGCTGAATTCAAACTTGACACAATTAATGATTCGTAATTAATGCTTTTTAATTAATGATTCGTAATTAATGATTCGCAATTAATGATTCGTACAATTTAAACAGTAGGGAACATTTTACATTGAGCAGTGCTAGACCTTATGCAATTATCACCTTGCACTTTAACCTGACATTTTGCGTTCATCCGCCACCGAAATCCTAGTCAATTCTAGTACATGTCTTTACATTTTTTAATGTTTTGAGTACAAGTTTTTTCCCGTCTCCCAGTAGATTGGCATCTAATAAAAATCGGAATCTATGACAACAAGGTTATAGACAACACTATCCTTTTTCTGGTTAATAGGGGTCAAATTTCCTCAAGTCACACAAACAACTCTATTTTGCATAATGAACATGATGAAGTCATTTAATTTCTTTAAACTAAATGCACTGCGATGTCGCGTTTAAAGTAATATAATTTGCGATTTATTACATTTTCCCTCGATCAACCATTCCATATTTGCCAATCAGGAGACTGGTTTCTCATTCACATTCATTTAACAATGTCTTTTTAACATTTAAATGTAACAAGACAATACGTTCACGGAATAAATATTCTGAGCAATATAAATTTAGCACATACAATGAGTGTCATTTCCATAGACGAGGTACAAAGCCATGTATGTTCGGGGTCAACGATAACGTGACATAGATATGATCAATAACGCAACAAAGTCATTTGCAAACAAAGCATTTTGACAAAAATGAAGCAAATATGACGGAAACATACTTATATAAGTTATCGAAAATCGTTCTCATTTCAATAAAAAATGGGGAAGTTTTAAAATTACGAAATTCGGAATGTTTTTGTTTGAGAATAACAATCGTTTACATTTTAGTGTTTTTAAAACAATGACAGAATGGTCAATTTTTGTCAATGCCAAACATTATACTCGTATTTGTCCAAAGCAAATTGTTTATAAAATCAAATATGTTGTTTTTAAAATATGGGAGGTAATTCTGATACTTCGTTCATGCCTTTTAAAAAATAATAAAATAACTAATTTATTTTTTAAAATCACATCCTTACCTAGCATTTCTAATATTTTCAAACAATTATATGAATGTTCATATGTTTAATCTTACGTTCCTAAAAGTCGTGCTAAACGTGTTTTGTTCAGTATATATTACCAGTTGACACTACTCTGTTTCTTTATTCACACGTTATAACATTGATTTAGCAAAATAACATTGCTTTTGAAAAATGTGTGTGATTGAGACGATTAAACTTGCCTAATAATTTGGTAATACGTAATGTATACACCCTGATTCTCATTTAATTAATATGTTCCTATTTCTAAACATTCCCATGAAAATATGACTATAAAGCTCTACACTCTTAGTATAAATGTAGAGTGTTCTGATTTGTATTTCAATTATGAAATGTGAAGTTGTTTATTATATCACTAGAAAACATTTTTGAAAACTCACATTTTTCAGAAATGTATGTTGTCAGTAGCGAAAATTAAGCCGCAACCTTGATCATTATACTGCCTTTGACACTATGGTACATTTATATAACTGTAGAAAGAGTATGAAAGAAGAAATTTGGAAACCGCCGAACACTATTAACACATATTTGTTTGTTTTGCACGATTTTTTACGTCAATTCCAACACATGGAACGTTAAAGAGGCTCTACCTATATTTGTTTGTCCACAAATTGATATAAACTTTACTTAATTATAAAGGGGACTATGAAAAAGGTAAATTGCAATAATTTCACCCCATGTAATATGCGTTTTGCTGGGGAAAAACAGGATTGAAAAGATCGGATTTTTGAAATTGTATTCGTAATTGTGTTAGACAAGCCGATTGCGGAGATTTTCCGATCTTATTCGGTTACAATCGGAACTGCCTCGTCGGGTTGGCGAAGAGTTCCGATCGATTCGTTTACTATCGGAACTGCGCCGAATAGTTTGTAATCGCATTGTGTATGTCCGAAAAAATCGTAAAAAATCGTAATTCTCCGGCAGGAATAAACGGCAGGGCAGCATTTTATTCAAGATATTGTTTTGATCATAACTAATAATTTACAGAACTGGAATACGAACCATGTTTCTTCTTGGAATACTCATACAATAGCTTTGTATACATATAAATGCAGTAATATTGAGTATTTAATATTTTACATTAAAAATCGCGTAGATATAGGTAGTGCCTCTTTAAATATGACATTCGATTTTTTTTTGTGATGGCGGCAGACCACCCACTTTTCCTGGGTAGAACCAGTACTGTACACCTCCCACCATCCGTAAGAATCGACTCTTCCTCACTTACAAGTTAAGCACCCAGTGGGGTTCGAACCCGCAGCGGTGAGAAGCGAGAAGTTTTAACAACGCAACGTCGTTAATCCCTCGGCCACGGAGACGCTTCTGGACTACGACTATAATGTAAATTCATGGTTTAAATGGTTCTATCACTAAAGGTATGCCATACGACAAAATCTCCCATGGGCCAAACTATCAAAGGAAGTTGCTTGAAGAATGATGAATATTATAAGATTATAACATACACATTTACAAGCTCCGTTTTCTTTCAATGTAACAGGAAATGTCAATATTCGGTCATAATGACGTGCAGTAGTCATATTGGGTGTAAACTGTATACTCGTACGTGACTGGTGCACTTATCTGTTCATTTCAAAGAAAGTATGTCACGTGATGTAAAAAATGTCGATATCATTATGAAAATTCCCACGATGTAATGACAATAATTATGTGTGTTTCACATAAATATTTCTACTGAAAATTAAATGTTAAAAGCTATTGTTTTATTCTAATTATTCGTTTATACATTTTAAATGCGTATGCAATAAAAAGGTTATTAGATTTGTATTGGGATATATGTCCTCGTTCTTCTGCGTATGCATTTTGCGCTCCTAAAGTCGCGCAATATAAATACGCAGAATAACTCGTGCATATATCCCAATACAAATGTAATAACTTATAAATATAGTATATACAAGCAGAACAATATGCCACCATATCATAGAAAATGCTTTATTGTGCAAACCACCACCTTAAACCATGTATATGATTATGTATATATATATATATATATATATATATAATTATATATAATAAGAATGAATGTGTACATGGATGTGAATGTATGTGTGAGTCCGTGTATATTTGTGTGTGCACAATAGTTTAAATGAAATATCA
Organism: Cyrtodaria siliqua; assembly: GCA_037043455.1. Classification (NCBI taxonomy): domain Eukaryota; kingdom Metazoa; phylum Mollusca; class Bivalvia; order Adapedonta; family Hiatellidae; genus Cyrtodaria; species Cyrtodaria siliqua. The sequence continues at coordinate 138,747 of JAWPHD010004950.1, forward strand.
CTGTTTTTGTTTTGCTATATATGTTCAGCATTGTATATGTATGACCTTACAGAAGGCCCCAGGGGAGATAAGTGTTGGCTTATTGGGTCACCCTCTATAAATCAAGACTTTTATTCATTCATTCATTCATTCATTCATTCATTGGCTTTTTCAGATATTAACCACAATGTTGGCTCATAATATTGAGATAAATTTGAATTATTTAAACGTAAATTTCCTACTGTATACACAACAAAAGGATTTTACAGAAGATGAGATTGAGATACATTTCTCATATAGAATATGTATTTATCACCCATTGATTTTCAAATCTAGGATAGTTTTATTTATCACTAAACATACATATTCCAGTGAAAATAACAAAAAGCTTTTATTTCTACGTCCTGGTTCAAATGGGATCAGTAGGCATACTTTTAGTAAAACATTATCCATGAGAGTATCAAATAGAGACCAGGATGAAGTACACTATCAGTTACATAATGTCAAAAACATTCATAGTTAGTGCCATCCCTCAGCTTTACATATGTATATTATGATCAATTATTTACATATGTATATTATGATCAATTATTTACATATGTATATTATGATCAATTATTTTGTTTATGTTTGACATCAATGCATATTAGAATTCTGTTTATTATATAAGTATGCCTGTTTATTGAGCTACACTCAATAAATAAACACCATATTACATTATCTTAGCTTAGTATCATGTTGTATGTTATAGTAGGCATAATTAAAATCAAACTTCACACATGGGTTTGGGATCCAGAAAGTACATAATACTCACACGTACCATACCTATGTCCTCTATTTTAATACCGTTGTGCATACTATGTTTATATGTTATACGTACACCAATCTGGTTAACCTTCTGCGTGTACGCCAGTATTTTCATTATAGAAATTGTCTCACACATGTTGTTTTGTAATGGGAAACAATTATGTATGATGATTTATAACACTAACAAACTGATAATTCCAAATGTATCCATACTTGTTTTAAATGATTCTCTAGATACACTTTTATCCTGATAACGTCTAAAGCAAGTAACTTAATACGGCTCCTTTTTAAACCGTGCCATTTAATACTTGTTAAGTTATATAATCACGCAACTGTACATTTCTGAAGAAAGCTAACAATAATGAATGACAAACACAATGACACTAATTTAAGTAAACGTGTTAGATAACTTATTTTATCACATAACTTACGGTGTGGGAGTGGAATGACACCATTCTATATTTTCGATATACCACTAGTTATATAAGTATGCAAATTAGCCTAGTATGCGTTGTCAAAAAAATCGATAATGACTATGATCCAATTTCCACGGTTTATGTCGGTTTCGCGCGTTAAAGCGACAGGCAAAATGCAATAAAAGTCGATATGTGAGTTATGTGATCAATAGAATCTAACATTCGTTCTCATTCTTTATTGAATTTATTAAACTCGTTAGCAAAGATGATATAATGCTCGGCAAGAACCTCGCATTATATCATTTTGCCAACTCGTTTAATAAATTCAATAATGAATGAGTGCTCATGTAAAATCCTCTATATAGCTATTATGATAATAATACATCTTACTAGATAGCAATCTATGTTGTCTAACGCTGAACTCGTTTTATGGACCTATTTCGAGTCTATTGTATTTTGTGGGAGAGAGAATTTGTATAGGTAACTGTAAATCCCTGTTAGACTTACTGCATGAGACAATGGTGGAATTCAATGTTGTGTTAGATGATGAGGACCGCCCAATTTAACTTGTGTAAGCAGTAAATATATTAGACGTCAGACGTACACTTTGCAGTTTAGGTTTCTATTATGTTTTGTTTACGCAATGTGTGGGTAATACAACGGTGTTTCTTTTAACACTCAAGCAAAGACTGCGCGATACATATATACAAAATTGGAACGAGAGGTTAAATGACTCACCTCGAGCAATTTCGAACTTTAGTTTCATTCGTATTTAGACAGTCATAGTGAATATTAAAAAGTTTAAAACTGCATTAACAAGACTTCGAGTTTCAGCACACAGGCTTGAAATTGAAACTGGTAGATGGAAAAGCTGATACAAACACCAAGAGAAAATAGAAAATATAACATATGCAATACCCAAGAAGATGAGTTTCACTTTTTATTCGAATGTAGCCTTTACTCGGACTTAAGGAAAGAGCACTTTAAACCTTATTTCACTAAAAGGGTTAGCATGTATAAAGCGATTACTTTACTGCAAACAGACTGTAAAATAAAAGCGTTTAATTTACGAAACGAATTATTATTTGAAGAGTAATATTAGCTCTCCTGTTGTAAAGGTATATTTACTGTTTTACATTTGGAAAATTGACTGCTAAATGTTGAAGGGTACACAAAAAGTCTCATTCTCATGTGTTTTATAACTTGATAAATCTAAAGTACTAGTGTTGAAGTTGTAATTATATACATTTTAAATTCATACACATTTGTTGTATAATATATATGCTGCATCAATGTTCTTGCCATTGAACGTAACTGTTAGTAACTGTATGTTATATATTTAGATTTTCTAAAGGGTCATCTATGACTTATTGCAAATTATGTATGCAACTATGTACGGTTAATTGGGGATGGCTTCGACCCCAATTGACCAATGACGAGAAAATAAAAGCTTCTTCTTCTATTAAAATATAAAAGCAGGTTTTTCATTAATTGTGTTGTGGTTTTATTTCTGTTTTAAAAACAATGAATTATCAAAAAACGTTTTGATATTTATTACAGCTGACTTGTAAATTGTTAGTTTTCTTCACAAAAGTGAAGTTCAAAGTATTACTAGTATACACTGCTATACCCTAGATACTGTTCCATATACAGGATATAACAATGCTATTTAAAGAAAAAACTTGACTCGGTCCTCAATTTATATATTTGCACATAGCTAATCATGTTTGCAGTAAATAGGAAAAATGTCCTTTTTCTTTTTCAATGAGCAGTTCATTACGTGGTCCAAGTATTAACTTTCACACCCCACCCAACCCCTTTTCCAAGAAGCGAAAACGGGGTTGGCTGGGGTATGAAATAGAACCTTAATTCCGGCTTTAAAAGTTTGCATATTATAATATTAAAACATTTAATAGGTAATTTTAAACAGGTTAACGCATTATTTCAGTTTTATTGTCGAAATATCCGTTATAAAATCGTGATAATATAAGCTTTCCCATCGCTTAATGGAATTAAGGCGGGACATGTAATGAAGTTGGTAAATAAGTCTTTAAATAAACATCGAAAATATAAATAGACTCAAAATAAATAAAATCGTTTACGAAATTCACCTATGTTTCAGACTGCGGCTCAGCTCCAGCCACAGCGACAAATGGAGGAGTGACTTCTACAACTTTTCTTCAGGGAGATACAGTGACTTACACGTGTGATCCTAATTATGTAGTAACCTCGGGTGGAGTAACCACAGCAACCTGTCAGGCTGATGGAACTTGGAGCCCCACCGCTCCAGTTTGTCTTAAAGGTACACAAAACAAGCTTGTAGCTGTACAATTAAGATGTGTCATATGCTATATATATATATAAATTAATAGCATAAGTTGTTGTTTTAGTATATGAAAATGCACTATAATTGTATATTTACATACGTTGCCTATATTTATGTAATATACAGTGAAAATCCTAGCAGCGGCACGATTGACCTCGGACAGCAAAATGTCGCATTAATATGACAAAGGTTTCAATAAATGGTTTGTTTGTTTGTTTGTAACACACATAAGTCGAGCATGTGTTACTATAAATATATTTCAATATGTTACACTTCGAATTCTCTGTCTTTCTTCTTCTGTTTTGTTTTAAATTCCAAACTCTGTATTGTGGGTATCGTTCTTCTTCTTCTTCTGTTTTTTTTAATTGTTTTATGTATATATTTTTAATTGTAGCATGGTCACTGAAAATATCCTTTGTAATAGCACAGGTGTAAATCGTTTAATTGAAAATAACACCTGTCAAAATAAATGGTGTACTACAACTACCAGTTATTGGAAGTTAGAGTATGGCAGGGAGCTGAAATGGAAAGCTACACAACAAATAGATTATGGTTTCATGTCGCTGGTCATACTTTCAAAATACCTTGCACGAGTAAAATACTGCGGGATTGCAGTAAAATACTGCGGGATTGTGTTTGAGATGTGACCGCATTTGGAATCGAACCCGAGACCTTTTGAAAGAGTCGCAAACCAATGCTAACCAATGCTAACCAATCGGCCACAGCATCTTTATGTCATTAAAAATGTGTTGATAATGTTACATGTATATCCGTGTTTGCTCATTTTAAATTGAATTACAGTATGAGCTACTACATTCTACTCGTATTCAACTATGTCCTAATAGTAGTGCGCCGGCTCGTGTGCCGGAGGTCATGTGTCCAAACTATGACAGGCTCAAATTAAAGACTTCATAAAAAGGGTACTTGTAGCTCAGTTGCTTGACGCTCAGCATATAAAAGGCGGTGCTAGGACTGGTCGACCCAGTATCTAAAAAAAAATGTGATTGGGTGGAGTATCATGGCATGGTTTTCTAGTGTGGCAGTACGGTACAGTTGAGCATGCGTTGTAGTGCAGTATTTAATGGCACCAGTGTCCATGCACCATGGTTTTAAAGGGACACGTGGCAATCTTGAAGTATTTATCAAGCATTAAAATTAGGCTCTCGGTTCATTAATCCAGTATCATTTTGACTTTAAATCTGCTCGCATATATTTAAATACACTTTTAAGTTTTCAACCCTTTTTCGCTGTTCTAACATAGATTTGTATATATTATTGGTGAAATGTAATCAACAGTTAGTAATATGCAAAAACAATTTGCTTTATACTATTCTTATAATTAATATTAATGATGAACAAATACAATTTATGTAGAAAAACTAACAGGACGCAGTGAGTTTTTACAAAATCAAGATTGCCGTGTGCCCCTTTAAGAAAAAATATAGCCTTTAACCAGATAACCACACTCCATTCAATTAATGATTCTTTTTCAATTGTTTAGTCTTTTGTTTTTCTATTCATTTTTCTATTTTCATTGTTACTCACTTGAACATGTCACCCTACATGTAATATACATATCATGAAAGTATTTATAGGAATAAACACCATTCGCGGACACATTTATGACAGCCATAGAGCAATGGACTTCCTGCGTCGTCTATTTTTAAAAACGTTACACATATTTCGGCGAATGCCAAACAAGGTCAGTTGTGCTGCTGCTAGGATTTTCACTGTAACGTACGGAGCCTGCCCGAAAGAAAAAAAGAGTTCGTGATTCGTCATTGTCATGAAACAAACAACTGCTTTCATACAAAAACTGCAAGAATCAGAAGGCTGACTATTTTCGTTTTCATCATAAACATGATATATGTAAATGCGATGGAATATTATCCAACATTCATAATTGGTGTGTAAGGCCACTCTGCCAAATATATCTAAAATAGCTTATTAAAATACTCAGTGCTGATTGTTGTTTTTGCGGAGGTTTTAAATGTCCTATCAAGACCTCTGACGTCACGTCCTTCAACCGTAGGACGTCGTTTCAGATGATTGTAAACGTCAGAAACATGGAAAACAAATTTTCTGCTGTTCCAGCAATAAGGCGTTTATATGGGAAAGGCCCTATCAAATAAGCATTTTGGCTGTAGAATATTTATTAAACACTAGAAAACATTTTTGAAAACTCACATATTTTAGAAATGTATGTTGTCAGTAGCGAAAATTAAGCCGCAACCTTGATCATTATACTGCCTTTGACACTATGGTACATTTATATAACAGTAGAAAGAGTATGAAAGAAGAAATTTGGAAACCGCCGAACACTATTAACACATATTTGTTTGTTTTGCACGATGTTTTACGTCATTTCCAACACATGGAACGTTAAAGAGGCTCTACCTATATTTTTTTGTCCACAAATTGATATAAACTTTACTTAATTATAAACATATAAAGGGGACTATGAAAAAGGTAAATTGCAATAATTTCACCCCATGTTATATGCGTTTTGCTGGGGAAAAACAGGATTGAAAAGATCGGATTTTTGAAATTGTATTCGTAATTGTTTTAGACAAGCAGATTGCGGAGATTTTCCGATCTTATTCGTTTACAATCGGAACTGCCTCGTCGGATTGGCGAAGAGTTCCGATCGATTCGTTTACTATCGGAACTGCGCCGAATAGTTTGTAATCGCATTGTACATGTCCGAAAAAATCGTAAAAAATCGTAATTCTCCGGCAGGAAGAAACGGCAGGGCAGCATTTTATTCAAGATATTGTTTTGATCATAACTAATAATTTACAGAACTGGAATACGAACCATGTTTCTTCTTGGAATACTCTTAAATAGCTTTGTATACATATAAATGCAGTAATATTGAGTATTTAATATTTTACATTAAAAATCGCGTAGATATAGGTAGTGCCTCTTTAAATATGACATTCGATTTTTTTTGTGATGGCGGCAGACCACTCACTTTTCCTGGGTAGAACCAGTACTGTACACCTCCCACCATCCGTAAGAATCGACTCTTCCTCACTTACAAGTTAAGCACCCAGTGGGGTTCGAACCCGCAGCGGTGAGAAGCGAGAAGTTTTAACAACGCAACGTCGTTAATCCCTCGGCCACGGAGACGCTTCTGGACTACGACTACAATGTAAATCATGGTTTAAATGGTTCTATCACTAAAGGCATGCCATACGACAAAATCTCCCGTGGGCCAAACAATCAAAGGAAGCTGCTTGAAGAATGATGAATATTATAAGATTATAACATACACATTTTTACAATCTCCGTTTACTTTCAATGTAACAAGAAATGTCAATATTTTCTCATATTGACGTATAGTAAAGTCATATTGGGTGTGTTATGTATATTCGTTCGTGACTGGTGCACTTTTCTGTTCATCGATATCATTGTGAAAATTCCCACGATGTCATGACAATATGTGTGTTTCACATAAATATTTCTGATGAAAATTAAATGTTAAAACCTATTGTTTTATTCTAATTATTCGTTTATACATTTTAAATGCGTATGCAATAAAAAGTTATTAGATTTGTATTGGGATATATGTCCTCGTTCTTCTGCGTATGCATATTGCGCTCCTAAAGTCGCGCAATATTGTTACGCAGAATAACTCGTGCATATATCCCAAAACAAATGTAATAACTTATAAATATAGTATATACTACCAGAACAATATGCCACCATATCATAGAAAATGCTTTATTGTGCAAACCACCACCTAAACCATGTATATGATTATATATAATAAGAATGAATGTGTACATGGATGTGAATGTATGTGTGAGTGCGTGTATATTTGTGTGTGCACAATAGTTTAAATGAAATATCACTGTTTTTGTTTTGCTATATATGTTCAGCATTGTATATGTATGACCTTACAGAAGGCCCCAAGGGAGATAAGTGTTGGCTTATTGGGTCACCCTCTATAAATCAAGACATTTATTCATTCATTCATTCATTAGCTATTTCAGATATTAACCACATTGTTGGCTCATAATATTGAGATAAATTTGAATTATTTAAACGTAAATGTCCTACTGTCTACACAACAAAAGGATTTTACAGAAGATGAGATTGAGATACATTTCTCATATAGAATATGTATTTATCACCCATTGATTTTTAAATCTAGGATAGTTTTATTTATCACTAAACATACATATTCCAGTGAAAATAACAAGAAGCTTTTATTTGTACGTCCTGGTTCAAATGGGATCAGTAGGCATACTTTTAGTAAAACATTATCCATGAGAGTATCAAATAGAGACCAGGATGAAGTACACTATCAGTTACATAATGTCCCCAATATTCATAGTAAGTGCCATCCCTCAGCTTTACATATGTATATTATGATCAATTATTTACATATGTATATTATGATCAATTATTTTCATATGTATATTATGATCAATTATTTACATATGTATATTATGATCAATTATTTTGTTTATGTTTGACATCAATGCATATTAGAATTCTGTTTATTATATAAGTATGCCTGTTTATTGAGCTACACTCAATAAATAAACACCATATTACATTATCTTAGCTTAGTATCATGTTGTATGTTATAGTAGGTATAATTAAAATCAAACTTCACACATGGGTTTGGGATCCAGAAAGTACATAATACTCACACGTACCATACCTATGTCCTCTATTTTAATACCGTTGTGCATACTATGCATCACTAAAAGGGTTAGCATGTATAAAGCGATTACTTGCAAACAGACTGTAAAATAAAAGCGTTTAATTTACGAAACAAATTATTATTTGACGAGTAATATTAGCTCTCCTGTTGTAAAGGTATATTTACTGTTTTACATTTGGAAAATTGACTGCTAAATGTTGAAGGGTACACAAAAAGTCTCATTCTCATGTGTTTTATAACTTGATAAATCTAAAGTACTAGTGTTGAAGTTGTAATCATATACATTTTAAATGCATACACATTTGTTGTATAATATATATGCTGCATCAATGTTCTTGCCATTGAACGTAACTGTTAGTAACTGTATGTTATATATTTAGATTTTCTAAAGGGTCATCTATGACTTATTGCAAATTATGTATGCAACTATGTACGGTTAATTGGGGATGGCTTCGACCCCAATTGACCAATGACGAGGAAATAAAAGCTTCTTCTTCTACGAAAACATAAAAGCAGGTTTTTCATTAATTGTGTTGTGGTTTTATTTCTGTTTTAAAAACAATGAATTATCAAAAAACGTTTTGATATTTATTACAGCTGACTTGTAAATTGTTAGTTTTCTTCACAAAAGTGAAGTTCAAAGTATTGCTAGTATACACTGCTATACCCTAGATACTGTTCAATATACGTGATATAACAATGCTATTTAAAGAAAAAACTTAACTCGGTCCTCAATTTATATATTTGCACATAGCTAATCATGTTTGCAGTAAATAGGAAAAATGTCCATTCTTTTTCAATGAGCATTTCATTACGTGGTCCAAGTATTAACTTTCACATCCCACCCAACCCCTTTTCCAAGAAGCGAAAACGGGGTTGGCTGGGGTATAAAATAGAATCTTAATTCCGGCTTTAAAAGTTTTCATATTATAATATTAAAACATTTAATAGGTAATTTTAAACAGGTTAACGCATTATTTCAGTTTTATTGTCGAAATATCCGTTATAAAATCGTGATAATATAAGCTTTCCCATCGCTTAATGGAATTAAGGCGGGACATGTAATGAAGTTGGTAAATAAGTCTTTAAATAAACATCGAAAATATAAACAGACTCAAAATAAATAAAATCGTTTACGAAATTCACCTATGTTTCAGACTGCGGCTCAGCTCCAGTCGCAGCGACAAATGGAGGAGTGACTTCTACAACTTTTATTCAGGGAGATACAGTGACTTACACGTGTGATCCTTCTTATGTAGTAACCTCGGGTGGAGTAACCACAGCAACCTGTCAGGCTGATGGAACTTGGAGCCCCACCGCTCCAGTTTGTCTTAAAGGTACACAAAAAAGCTTGTAGCTGTACAATTAAGATGTGTCATATGCTATATATATATATAAATTAATAGCATAAGTTGTTGTTTTAGTATATGAAAATGCACTATTGTATATTTACATACGTTGCCTATATTTATGTAATATACAGTGACAATCCTAGCAGCGGCACGATTGACCTCGGACAGCAAAAAGTCGCATTAATATGACAAAGGTTTTAATAAATGGTTTGTTTGTTTGTTTGTAACACACATAAGTCGAGCATGTGTTACTATAAATATATATTCAATATGTTACACTTCGAATTCTCTGTCTTTCTTCTTCTGTTTTGTTTTAAATTCCAAACTCTGTATTGTGGGTATCGTTCTTCTTCTTTTTCTGTTTTTTTTATATTGTTTTATGTATATATTTTTAATTGTAGCATGGTCACTGAAATTTCCCTTTGTAATAGCACAGGTGTAAATTGTTTAATTGAAAATAACACCTGTCAAAATAAATGGTGTACTACAACTACCAGTTATTGGAAGTTAGAGTATGGCAGGGAGTTGAAATGAAATGCTACAAAACAAATAGAGTATGGTTTCATGTCGCTGGTCATACTTTCAAAATACTTTGCACGAGTAAAATACTGCGGGATTGCAGTAAAATACTGCGGGATTGTGTTTTAAAACTCTGAGATGTGACCGGATTTGGAATCGAACCCGAGACCTTATGAAAGAGTCGCAAACCAATGCTAACCATTCGGCCACCGCATCTTTATGTCATTACACATGTGTTGATAATGTTACATGTATATCCGAATTTGCTCATTTTAAATTGAATTACAGTATGTGCTACAGACTAAAAAACATTCAACTCGTATTCAACTATGTCCTAATAGTAGTGCGCCCGACTCGCGTGCCGGAAGTCGTGTGTCCAAACTCTGACCGGTTCATATTAAAGACTTCATAAAAAGGGTACTTGTAGATCAGTTGCTTGACGCTCAGTATATAAAAGGCAGTGCTAGGGCTGGTCGACCCGGTATCTGATAAAATATGATTGGGTGGGGTATCGTGGCATGGTTTTCTAGTGTGGCAGTACGATAAAGTTGAGCAGCGTTGTAGTGCAGTTTTTAACGACACCAATGTCCATGGACCATGGTTTTAAAGGGACACATGGCAATCTTGAAGTATTTATCAAGCATTAAAAGTAGGCTCTCGATTTATTAATCCAGTATCTTTTTGACTTTAAATCTGCTCGCATATATTTAAATACATTTCAAGTGTTCAACCCTTTTCGCTGTTCTAACATAGGTTTGTATATACTATTGGTGAAATGTAACCAACAGTTAGTAATATGCAAAAACAATTTGCTTTATACTATTCTTATAATTAATATTAATGATGAACAAATACAATTTATGTAGAAAAACTAACAGGACGCAGTGCGTTTTTACAAAATCAAGATTGCCGTGTGTCCCTTTCAGAAAAAATATAACCTTTTAACCAGATAACCACACTCCATTCAATTTATGATTCTTGTTCATTTGTTTAGTCTTTTATTTTTCTATTTTCATTGTTACTCTCACTTGAACATGTCACCCTACATGTAATATACATTTCTTGAAAGTATTTATAGTAACAAACACCATTCGCGGAGAAATTTATGAGAGTCATAGAGCAATGGACTTCCTGCGTCGTCTATTTTTAAAAACGCTACACATATTTCAAACCAATGCCAAACAAGGTCAGTTGTGCTGCTGCTACGATTTTCACAGTAACGTACGGAAAGAAAAAAAGAGTTCGTGATTCGCCATTTTAATGATACGTACTCTGTAGTGTATTTGCAAAACGCTTTGATGTTTTATGTTAATATATAATTTTAATAAAAGCAAGGAGTATTATTACAATACTCTTTTAATTTCTTCGTTTTCAAGTAAACATAACGCGAATATGGCATCACGACGACGTCGGTGTCATGAAACAAACAACTGTTTTCATACGAAAATTGAAAGAATCAGAAGGCTGACTATTTTCTTTTTTATCATATATGTAAATGCGACGGAATATTATCCAACACTCATAATTCGATCGGATGTCATGTATAAGGCCACTCTGCCAAATATATCTAACATGGCTTATTAAAATACTCAGTGCTGATTGTTGTTTTTGCGGAGGTTTGAAATTTCCTATCAAGACCTCTGACGTCACCGTAGGACGTCGTTTCAGATGATTGTAAACGTCAGAAACATGCAAAACAACGAGTGCGTTATTTTAAAGCAACGTTATGCTCAAGGAACAACTTTAAATTGTTAAAAACAGGATGAAACTGCATATTTTCTTCGTTTGGTGTTAAGGGAGTGGCATACATGTATAGTATGTTTGGTGAAATGTTGTTTTCTGTTTTCAAATAAAACCAGTGTAATTTTTACTTGTTATATTTATTTAGTTTACTATGTTCTGTTATATGATTATGTAAAGCATGCCATTGTATGTATGCATTTAAACCAATAGGCATTTATGCCAGACATTGGAATAAGGGTTATTTGTGCTACAAAAATTTCTTACGATTACGTGTATGTGATTACAAATAACACACGCAATTGCCAGTCATGAATGCATATTGCATTGAATGGTTTTCAATGATGTATATATATACATACTGCAGATTTTTTTTATTTGAGAGCCATGAATCCGACGGTTGCACTACTCCAGCCTTTAAAGGTTCCGAGTATTGTTTAATCACCATTAGGATGTGTTTTAATTTAGTCTTTTGACTGTTACCTGTGATATGCAGGCTTCATAACCTCTGCTCCCAGCTAAATTTTATTTTGTTTACTTCGCCCATTGTTTTCTTAGAAACTGGGACCATACGTCGCTGGCCATGGAATGGTGTGAAAATACCACATTGAAGGTTCCATGTTCACAGTCCCGTCATATGCATACCATCTATTGGCATTTTAAATATTGAGTTCGGCTCAACCCGGGGCTAGAGGGCGTGAACGGTAGAAACCACTTTTCACTACCGTTCATGAACAGTCTCAAACCGAGACGGCAATATTGTTTTGTATTTATCGTGTTCGACGATTTCCAAATTTCTACTTTCATACTTTTTGCTGTATACTAAATATCCTATCAAAATACTTTTATTATTTTTCTATTTTCATACTGGTCTATAATAATTAATATTAAAAACAAACAGATCATAAATAGTGTCACTTTATTTATAAGAGTTAACATTTCCTGTCCGACTTAATTGTATTTATATGTTATTTAAGGTCTTCGATTTTGCAGTGTGTCAATGTTTGAAGTCCTAAAAATTCATGATTGAAATCACTGCTCACATTTTATATTTAAGTTCAAGTGCATGTGATATAGTATTGCATTATATATAGGTATATGTAAAGTGAGTCATAGTCTATTGTAATTTAATACTTAAATGGAACATATGCATGTCCAATGTTGCTTGCATTTTTTATTTTAAACATGTTGTACACATGATGAGACATAACTAAACTATACAACAAAACCGTTGTAAAGATAAATCTATACGTTATCCTACCATGGAATCGCTTTTAACACTGTCTTTATTTACTTGAAATGAATAAAATCCTCTAGTTCTATTCCAACTCTTTTTCAGACTGCGGCTCAGCTCCAACGGCAGCGACAAATGGAGGAGTGACTTCTACAACTTTTATTCAGGGAGATACAGTGACTTACACGTGTGATCCTAATTATGTAGTAACCTCGGGTGGAGTAACCACAGCAACCTGTCAGGCTGATGGAACTTGGAGCCCCACCGCTCCAGTTTGTCTTAAAGGTACACAAAAAAGCTTGTAGCTGTACAATTAAGATGTGTCATATGCTATATATATATATAAATTAATAGCATAAGTTGTTGTTTTAGTATATGAAAATGCACTATTGTATATTTACATACGTTGCCTATATTTATGTAATATACAGTGACAATCCTAGCAGCGGCACGATTGACCTCGGACAGCAAAAAGTCGCATTAATATGACAAAGGTTTTAATAAATGGTTTGTTTGTTTGTTTGTAACACACATAAGTCGAGCATGTGTTACTATAAATATATATTCAATATGTTACACTTCGAATTCTCTGTCTTTCTTCTTCTGTTTTGTTTTAAATTCCAAACTCTGTATTGTGGGTATCGTTCTTCTTCTTTTTCTGTTTTTTTTATATTGTTTTATGTATATATTTTTAATTGTAGCATGGTCACTGAAATTTCCCTTTGTAATAGCACAGGTGTAAATTGTTTAATTGAAAATAACACCTGTCAAAATAAATGGTGTACTACAACTACCAGTTATTGGAAGTTAGAGTATGGCAGGGAGTTGAAATGAAATGCTACAAAACAAATAGAGTATGGTTTCATGTCGCTGGTCATACTTTCAAAATACTTTGCACGAGTAAAATACTGCGGGATTGCAGTAAAATACTGCGGGATTGTGTTTTAAAACTCTGAGATGTGACCGGATTTGGAATCGAACCCGAGACCTTATGAAAGAGTCGCAAACCAATGCTAACCATTCGGCCACCGCATCTTTATGTCATTACACATGTGTTGATAATGTTACATGTATATCCGAATTTGCTCATTTTAAATTGAATTACAGTATGTGCTACAGACTAAAAAACATTCAACTCGTATTCAACTATGTCCTAATAGTAGTGCGCCCGACTCGCGTGCCGGAAGTCGTGTGTCCAAACTCTGACCGGTTCATATTAAAGACTTCATAAAAAGGGTACTTGTAGATCAGTTGCTTGACGCTCAGTATATAAAAGGCAGTGCTAGGGCTGGTCGACCCGGTATCTGATAAAATATGATTGGGTGGGGTATCGTGGCATGGTTTTCTAGTGTGGCAGTACGATAAAGTTGAGCAGCGTTGTAGTGCAGTTTTTAACGACACCAATGTCCATGGACCATGGTTTTAAAGGGACACATGGCAATCTTGAAGTATTTATCAAGCATTAAAATTAGGCTCTCGATTTATTAATCCAGTATCTTTTTGACTTTAAATCTGCTCGCATATATTTAAATACATTTCAAGTGTTCAACCCTTTTCGCTGTTCTAACATAGGTTTGTATATACTATTGGTGAAATGTAACCAACAGTTAGTAATATGCAAAAACAATTTGCTTTATACTATTCTTATAATTAATATTAATGATGAACAAATACAATTTATGTAGAAAAACTAACAGGACGCAGTGCGTTTTTACAAAATCAAGATTGCCGTGTGTCCCTTTCAGAAAAAATATAACCTTTTAACCAGATAACCACACTCCATTCAATTTATGATTCTTGTTCATTTGTTTAGTCTTTTATTTTTCTATTTTCATTGTTACTCTCACTTGAACATGTCACCCTACATGTAATATACATTTCTTGAAAGTATTTATAGTAACAAACACCATTCGCGGAGAAATTTATGAGAGTCATAGAGCAATGGACTTCCTGCGTCGTCTATTTTTAAAAACGCTACACATATTTCAAACCAATGCCAAACAAGGTCAGTTGTGCTGCTGCTACGATTTTCACAGTAACGTACGGAAAGAAAAAAAGAGTTCGTGATTCGCCATTTTAATGATACGTACTCTGTAGTGTATTTGCAAAACGCTTTGATGTTTTATGTTAATATATAATTTTAATAAAAGCAAGGAGTATTATTACAATACTCTTTTAATTTCTTCGTTTTCAAGTAAACATAACTCGAATATGGCATCACGACGACGTCGGTGTCATGAAACAAACAACTGTTTTCATACGAAAATTGAAAGAATCAGAAGGCTGACTATTTTCTTTTTTATCATATATGTAAATGCGACGGAATATTATCCAACACTCATAATTCGATCGGATGTCATGTATAAGGCCACTCTGCCAAATATATCTAACATGGCTTATTAAAATACTCAGTGCTGATTGTTGTTTTTGCGGAGGTTTGAAATTTCCTATCAAGACCTCTGACGTCACCGTAGGACGTCGTTTCAGATGATTGTAAACGTCAGAAACATGCAAAACAACGAGTGCGTTATTTTAAAGCAACGTTATGCTCAAGGAACAACTTTAAATTGTTAAAAACAGGATGAAACTGCATATTTTCTTCGTTTGGTGTTAAGGGAGTGGCATACATGTATAGTATGTTTGGTGAAATGTTGTTTTCTGTTTTCAAATAAAACCAGTGTAATTTTTACTTGTTATATTTATTTAGTTTACTATGTTCTGTTATATGATTATGTAAAGCATGCCATTGTATGTATGCATTTAAACCAATAGGCATTTATGCCAGACATTGGAATAAGGGTTATTTGTGCTACAAAAATTTCTTACGATTACGTGTATGTGATTACAAATAACACACGCAATTGCCAGTCATGAATGCATATTGCATTGAATGGTTTTCAATGATGTATATATATACATACTGCAGATTTTTTTTATTTGAGAGCCATGAATCCGACGGTTGCACTACTCCAGCCTTTAAAGGTTCCGAGTATTGTTTAATCACCATTAGGATGTGTTTTAATTTAGTCTTTTGACTGTTACCTGTGATATGCAGGCTTCATAACCTCTGCTCCCAGCTAAATTTTATTTTGTTTACTTCGCCCATTGTTTTCTTAGAAACTGGGACCATACGTCGCTGGCCATGGAATGGTGTGAAAATACCACATTGAAGGTTCCATGTTCACAGTCCCGTCATATGCATACCATCTATTGGCATTTTAAATATTGAGTTCGGCTCAACCCGGGGCTAGAGGGCGTGAACGGTAGAAACCACTTTTCACTACCGTTCATGAACAGTCTCAAACCGAGACGGCAATATTGTTTTGTATTTATCGTGTTCGACGATTTCCAAATTTCTACTTTCATACTTTTTGCTGTATACTAAATATCCTATCAAAATACTTTTATTATTTTTCTATTTTCATACTGGTCTATAATAATTAATATTAAAAACAAACAGATCATAAATAGTGTCACTTTATTTATAAGAGTTAACATTTCCTGTCCGACTTAATTGTATTTATATGTTATTTAAGGTCTTCGATTTTGCAGTGTGTCAATGTTTGAAGTCCTAAAAATTCATGATTGAAATCACTGCTCACATTTTATATTTAAGTTCAAGTGCATGTGATATAGTATTGCATTATATATAGGTATATGTAAAGTGAGTCATAGTCTATTGTAATTTAATACTTAAATGGAACATATGCATGTCCAATGTTGCTTGCATTTTTTATTTTAAACATGTTGTACACATGATGAGACATAACTAAACTATACAACAAAACCGTTGTAAAGATAAATCTATACGTTATCCTACCATGGAATCGCTTTTAACACTGTCTTTATTTACTTGAAATGAATAAAATCCTCTAGTTCTATTCCAACTCTTTTTCAGACTGCGGCTCAGCTCCAACGGCAGCGACAAATGGAGGAGTGACTTCTACAACTTTTATTCAGGGAGATACAGTGACTTACACGTGTAACACAGGATATTTAGTTACTTCGGGCGGAACGACCCTAGCAACGTGTCAGGCGAGTGGAAGCTGGAATAATCCCACTGCTCCAGTCTGTGTTAAAGGTAAATAAAATACATGTTGCGTTTAACTAGCGGTAAAGGCATCTATTTCAACAGGCAGTAATGCTAAAAGCACTAATACTTGATTCAAGAACGCTGCAAAAAGACAGTAAAATGTTCCATAATGGCACAATTAAAAAATGACACAATCAAAATGTGGTCCTTAAATTATTTTAGGAGTATAGTAAGTAAGTGTGATATTTTAATGAGACTCTTCTTACATCGTTACCAAGAGGGTACGGGGTCGAGATTCGATCCCGGAACTTTTCTATTAAACGCTTTATTGAACCCCCACTTCTTCGCCCGGAAGATAGTGACTTGAGTTTGAGAATGTACAAGAAAGTGAAGCAAATATAGAATAGATATCTAAACAGAAGAGTCACCCCCCGTCTTACTCTGTGTATTAACGTATGCGTGTATAACGAATTAACAACACACGGCTATAACCTTAATACACACGAAACTACGTATTGCATGTATATTAATTTGAAATAAAAATAATTTTGATGTTGTTACAGTCCTAGACGCCACGTGCAGCGTGCTATCAGACTGCAATTCCGTCACTAATGCCGTCTGCAACGGAAGTCCTTTGACATGCAGTTGTGACGATGGTTATGTTATGAACGTCGCTGCATGTGATATTGATACAGGTAAGTGGTTGTAACAAACCCTACTTAACTGAAAAAGTAAGCGTTGTCAACTTCATTTTAAAAAGCCAAGTAGGAATTATTACCTTTCATGCTTTAAACCTAAATTCAAATATAGATTAGCATAGATATTTGCAAAGGAAAAATTGACATGTTGCCAGTACTTAGATATCGTATTGGTTTCATCGGATAAATGGATAAATGATTACTGGCGTCATGCTATTTGGCTCAGTTGGTATGAATTTTGTCAGTACTGTACCGCATGGGGAGCTGAAATGAATAAGTATATGTTTTATTTGCACGCATGATCGTATCTTTTCATTCTATATAGAGAACTCTGCCAGTGGTGTGTACAACAGTTTCGTTGCGGCTATATTGACTGTCGTGATGCTTCTCGTTCAAGTAATACAACCATAAGTGCAGGTATGTTGCCTTCCGTTATTACCTTGTGATTGTGGGCCGAGCATTGCGTTACTCTATCTGCGCATAAATGTTTAAATTTTTTAAAAATGACATAAAAGGTAATTACCCATAAATCTGTTACGTAAATGTATGGCATTGTATGAAGATTTAACATGACATGTTCGGAACTTATTTTTTCTCTACAGCAATAGCATCATACTGGGAGTATAGGATCATGCTAAATGTGAAAGCTTAATTTTTTTTTATACGATTTTCTTTTATTGGGTCTTCTCTTTCTTAAATTACATTTTAAAATATAAGGTACGTTTTGTAGTCATTTTCCATTACATATCAAACAAGATTCGTCATTTTCATTTCAGGTGAGGACGAATGTCAACATATAAAAGAAAAAAATGAAAACAGAGGCACGAAGAATAAAAAAAATGCATTATTTATCAATTTATTTTTGAGAAATTTAAACTTGCCTTTTCTATTATATATTACAAGATGTTTTAAGTGTTGTCAAATGTGTCAATACAACCTAGATTGGTTTTCTCTTTAGCTGCAACTACTATGGTTGTTCAGTACGATTCTGGATACATCCTGAGATGTTTATTTTTTTGTATGTGTTTCGTTAGTTAGTTTCTCTGGATGTGGACTTTATTGTTAGATAATTCCTTTTGATGGGATGTAGTTTTGTTTACACTGTCTTGTCTATTTGGGCGCTGAAGACGGGATAATAGCGAGTATTGTGCGCATATAAAATCGATTCAAGCTAACCAGTAGGCCTTATTGCCTACTGACCGTTCCAAGTCGGTAAACCTGTCTTCACCACCCTTTCTGTTGTTTTCTGTCTCCTTCTTTGTATTTTCATGTCCTTGTTTGCAGTGCAGTGTGGACCTACGATGCCATTGCGTTCGGACGCTGTGGTTTTATAGGACCCTATATCTCATTTTTAAACATGACACATTATATGATTAGAATCGATGATCCACTGGCAATCAGAAATGTATCTGAGCATGCCATCTGACCAATCAAGTTCGCATCAGCTATTTACACCTATAGATTAAGTACATACTCTCCCGAAAACAATATATACTGAAAAGTGGATCCCTTCGAAGCATTAAACACAAACAAGAGATAAAAGTAGCAGACTCGGTTTTATTGAGTCTGTTCATGAGGGGTATTGTAAAGTGCAACACCTCTCACGCCTCCTAGCACCGGCGATATTTTACTTGCAAGCCACACATATTGCGTTTGATGATCCCAAATGACCAGTAAGTAATAACACTACTATACAATAGAAAACATAAAAATTGTTTGTGACCAAACTGAGCTTGGACAATGGTGGGTGGAGTTTGCGGATCTCGAGGAATCTATAACGTATAAGGCAATATATATTTGTGTATGTATTAAACTAGCGATTATATCAATTACAGTATCTGGCACCGAAACGGACCCATCATTGTTATAGGTTGCAGTCAACTAATTCTTGTTTGATTAACCACAATGCTTGCCACAATGCTTGCTATTCCGAAAACAGCAAAGACAACAACAGCAATAAAAAGCACATTCAAATGTACAATTGTTTATTTTATTTTCAAGATATATCCAAGTCCAATATATAAACAAATAACACGTCTTTCCTACAAAACAGTTCACGAGGACCGCCATAGTGTTATGCTTTTGGCGATAGTTCCCTATTGGTGGAATATGAGTTGTACAGCCGAGTCGATATACACCACCAAATTGTTAATGCCAAATTTAAAAGTGATTAAAATTATTATTTATTTTACACATTTTTATATCACATATCGCAATACCCACGTGTCTCTACCACTAGTATTTAATTTGCTATAACTGACACTAACTTACAAGTAGATATAAAGGTCGGACAAGAAATTTAACTTTCAAGTACCACAGTCAACGATGAACACGAAAAAAAACACACAATAATTACCAAGATGAATAAAAGGCAATATATGACATCACTAACATAAAATGGTTGACAATGAGGCTACCACCTTAGAACGGTCAGTGGCAAACAAAGCAGATGGGGATGGGGTGGATGTGGGGGAGTTTAAACCATGTTTTAGGGTGAACCAAAACTCACTCTTACCCTATTGTCATTATAGTATAACGGGACAGTGTAAATAAAAGTATCCCGCCAGGATATATTCTCTAACAAACCATGCAAAATTAATAGGCAGTATAAGTAAAACACATAAATGACCAAGTATATAATATAAAAACAAAAGCCTAGAAAGCCACAAGGTAAGTACTCAATGTATTGGCAGAAGCCAGATCAACAAGAGAACAAACATTTAAGGGTACAACAAGACAAGATTAAAGATTAAAGACAAACATCAAACGCTACCGTCCTATAAGGATTTAGGTTGACGCATCATATGGTCCACAATCTGTCCGGTCATCGCGCAATCAATGAGGAAAGCATAGTGGCGAACTGTAAATGGGTCAACCACTAAACATTCAGTGCGTTGCAAAATGATAGGGTCATAACCTATTTTGATAAACATGTTAACAAGATTAATAAAGAATTTATGAAAGTGATTATGACCAAGGATCTTACGAAGTTTGTAAATCACATCACCATATAGACGTCAGGTTATGATAGTCCTTGTCGCAGAAGAGTTCTTAAATTACTTTCATATTTTAAAAGTAGATCAGGGTTACGATAATACAATTTTGCCAATGTTTTTCGAAGTTTATGGTAACGATAGTAATGATGGAGTAGCTTTATAGTTATACAAATGTTACAAAAAGCAAATTCCTCAACACGACTATAAGCTCTAGAATAACAACGAATAAGTTGAGAAACATAGACCCCAAAAGAAGTAGCTCGGGGAACATTCCCCTCTATGTGCGGATAAGTAACAATATCAAATTTAAAATCATCTTCAGTTTCTTGTCATAGATTTTACTATTTATTTCACCATTTTTAATAGAGAGATGTAAATCAGGAACAGAGGCGACATAATCAGAAATGTTTGTTTTGTTGAGTTAAAATTCTTGGGATATATAGTATTAGATTAGAAAAGAAAGAATTGTCAATGTAAAAGATGTCCTCCAAATACCGAGAGGTGTCATTAAAGGCTTTAATTACATCTATCTTTGAGCTATTGAATAAACGTCCTAGTATAAAACATTGCGATGTGTTGGTTGAAATGCGTGTTAAATGGTGTGTCTTTTTTCAAACGTATGCCAGGCAAATGTTCAGACATTCTTTATCTGAACTCCCTTTCAGTTACTCCAATGTATAAGCAATCGTTTATAGTATTACAATGTGCCACTACACGAAATATGTCCGACTTTACACCAGAGTTGACTCTTGATATTTAGGGTCAGTGGTCATTGACTCCCTAGTTTGAAAATATTGCAAGCTTAGAAACTTTTATGTTTACTATTAAATGATAGGACACGTTGTTTTTTACTAATGTTGCACAACTTAAAGCATTTATTATAATTTATAATTAAAACTTATTATAATTCTGAGAACAATTTAGTAAGATTAAGGTGCACCTTAGAACCTGTTTTAAAGTAGGATAAAAATATCGGACAGGGAAAGCAGCATTTAAGGACGACAGTCAACCACAAAACACAAAAACAAACACGCAAACAGACAAACGAAAAGGCAAAAGTAATAAAAATTGCAAACGACATCACAAACACAAAAGTGTTGACAATAGGGCTACCGCCTTGGAACGGTCAGTGGCAAATAAGGCCACTTAAACCACCAGTAGTCGTTTTGCCACTGACCGTTCGAAGCCGCTAGATCTATTGGCAACCATTTTGTGTTTGTGATGTAAGATACATCGCCTCTGATGCTTTATCCTTGTAATTGTTGTTACTTTCGATTGCGTGTTTTAGTTGACTGTGGTCCTCGCAGTACTACAGTTCCTGTTCGATACATCTATATCTATACTGATTTGATAAAGTAACGCCTCATCGGGAATTTCCGCTATATATTGTATGTACACTATGCTGCTGTTAATCGAATGGTACATGGCTACGTAAGACCTTTCTTTTCGGAAAAAATACTAAAACAACAGAAAACACAGCAAATAGTATTTCTTCAAAGTTTGATTATTGGCAGAGTATCTGTTTGGCTCAAGCATGAGAGCAAACTTAGGATGCAAATTTCTGCAAACTCTTTACGTTAAATACACTTCAATATTTATGAATTTCTTGTTATAAAGTGTACTGTGATTAAAACGTCTACAACATCACAGTTGTGTCCTTTCTCTAACCAACTGCAACTTTGTTTTACAAAACATCTTGGGATTTCTTTGGAATATTATGTGGCATTAAGTGTGCGGTATATACAATATATAGCGGAAATTCCCGATGAGGCGTTTCTTTATCTCGTCAGTATACATTTTAGAAGCCGTCACAGGCACCACTAAAGCTATGAAAAAATTTTCTAGTCCAAGTGTCCGCTTTATATGCACATGCTTACTAGAAAACTTTCTTTCTAGCATAAATGTTTCTTCTGACGTTCTATTCTTCGTGTTGCACAAATTGGTATGTTGATGTGCATCGCCCATCTTAACCTACTTACTCCGCTCGAAAATTGGCCTGTCACTAGGTGAACCGTTAAACGTGGGAGAAACATATAACACTTAACTTCCCGGTGTTTCTTTTAGTTGTTTTATTTTACTTTGGCATTCGGTCCTATCATCAATTCCACTTGTGAGGGTGTTTGCAGGCGTCTGGCCAAAGCATAGGGCCCAACTTAACTCAAAGGGTTCGCCTTCCCAGTTGGCGAGATCCCCCTGGGGAATCTTACCCCGAGTGTTTTTTATGCATGTTAGAGTATATTTCAACAGATTATTATACGTGTAAATCCTTAATACTGTACTCACACCAAGCTCACATTAGAGTAGGCGATTATCTCTAAACAATGTATAGTGTACTAAGCTATATTATGTGTAACACTAATATGTGAGCTGTATTAACCATACAGACTACCTTCCCCTTGTTTCAATAACGGAGGCAGTATAATACTTTATATAAATTATGTTAAAATCTCTGACAAAGTGTTTTAACTAGGACAACAGTGTCTACTTTACCAGGAAAGCAATATCCTGTATGCAAACGATCTTTCGGAATAAAAATTCCTTCGTCAGATGCCATAAAGGGGCACCGTTGTGTTATTTATATATTTGGATTGTTAGCCCGTATACACGTATATCCACCCTTGTGCATTTTACATGTGTATTCTCTACCAGTATGTTTTAAACTGTGTGGTATCGAGTGTCACCGTGGTCTTAGTATTAGTATATATATTCACTTCCAATCTTTACATGTATGTATTAGATCGTTTTCACACTAATTTAGTATCAGAATACTAGAAGTTGGCATGTGCCGATCGAATAGCTTATGCTGTTACAATCACCTACCGAACATTTTCTGTTTTCAGTGTATTGTAAGTTTGTTGCAATTTGTTGTATTGTAACAGTTACTGCATGTTGTAATCACTTTGAGTGTGTATGTTATTTTATTACAATTCTCTAGTTCATGAACAGGCGAGATTTTGTGCAATCGTTTAATCTCTTCGTGTACTAAATACATTAAGCTACACGCAATTGAGTAAAACTAAGAATCGATTCTAATGGTAAACCAAGCTCCAATATACTCTACTTTATAATGTGAGAACTGGTCTTCAAACCATCAAATTCACACGTAGTGAATTGTGTGTGTGTGTTTGTGTGTGTGCGTGTGTGTATTGCGTGTTTTTTACCGCTTAAATATACTTTTTAAAGTCGACACAAGTTTCAGACTTTGTTCGCAAGCAAATACGAGTTTGTTTAACCTTTCCTTTGCTTGTACGATTATAACTGATTTCAATTTCACCAAGAGTTTAATTGATTTCAGTGTGTTAGTTGAGTGAGAACTGATTTGGAAGTATCTATCTGCAGTCTTATATACAGTATTTAACATCTGTAATACATTGGTCCCGCGGTATTGCCTATCCACGACTAACTACCACATGTAGAGGGTGTGAATTAGTTTAACTCGTGGTAATGATTTGTTGATAACCGTAGAGACACTTTCGTTTTTCGTGTAAATATCAAAGGTATCTATTTTATATCCCGTAATGAGCCACATGTCTGTTTTTTACGTTTCCTAAAATTAATGGGACGTGTGTCCATATTATCATTGAATTATTATGTGTTATAAGTTTCTATCGAACATATATATTTATATTGTCACTTCTACGTTAACTGCCAACACAAAATCATTTTATGATGAATCGCTTCAAAATCGCTTCAGGATCGCTTCAAAACCGTGGATCAGCGGTTTGTTAAAGCGATCCAAATGCGATCCATTAAACGGATCGCATTTGGATCGCATTTGGATCGCATTTTACATGATCGCAAACATGGTCCGAGTTAAGGATCGTAATCCTAAAGCGTTTCATTAGCGACTTGTGAGCGATCCAAAAGAAACTGGTTTATAACCATGCGATCCTGAAGCGATCCTTTAAAACATTGTCATTTATGAAGCGGTTTGCTAGCGATTCATTCAAACATAGCTACTTTTAAGAACGATTCAAAAGCGGTCCATTAAAACTGAACATTTACAAAATGGTTTGTTAGCGATCCATTAAAACTTTGCCATTACTGAGCATGATCCAAAAGCGATCCATTATAACAAAACATTTACACACCGGTTTTTTAGCGATTTATTAAAAGTTTGCCATTATTTAGCATGATACAGAAGAAAATATATTAAAGCAGAATTCATATTAACAAATGTTCATTGTAATAAAGCCCTTTAACCCAAATTACCACCTATTTTTTCTGGTGTGTAAGTGAACTTGGTGTTTATATGGAAGACGGTTGGTTGATCGAATGGTGTTTTAGTTATTTTCATCACATTTAAGGCTATATATGACGGTAGATGTATTTTTTTGTGGTGAAGACAGACCACCCAATTTTTCCTGGGTAGAACCAGTACTGTATACGTAACAATCAATATTTTCTCCTCTTAGAAATCCCAATGTGATTTGAACCCGCAAGACTTAAAGTGGTGAGAGGAGAGGTTTTAAACGCAGCGTCTTTACCATCCTGGTCACTGAAGCACTTTATATGGAAGAACACGAGATCTGAATAAAATGGTGCTTAACAAATTGATTAATAATGGAGCATCACATTACTTGGACTTGAAAACGTAACATGGAGTGTCAAGGCAGCATGGCGCTGCGCCATGCTAAGACGGTCTAGGCAAAACATTGATTAGACTATGATTATTCTTACTTGCCAAAAGAAACCCAAGACATCAGGTCCATGATGAGTAATCGGTTCGTTGCCAATATAACCATGTGTCTTATGGTAACTTTGCTGGTATTAAAGACACTAGCACAATTAGCAAGATACCCATAAGTCATGATTTTTTTCTCCATCTGTTGTGCTAGCATTTTAAAAAAGTTTAACAAGCTAGCTGGTAGTAGATTGGATTGTTTAATTCTTTATCTATAATTTTATTTATTTTTTAAAGTAGCTATCCCGCCAACAACAGCAATTTTTTACAACATAAGTATACCGTTTCTAAACTTACTGACCACAAGGTATAATATTACATTATAATTTACATATTTTGAGAATCCACTAAACTCTATAGACACAATATAAACAGCTTTAACCAGCCAGGCCAAATACCAAAATTGGAGCGTCGAATTGAGAGTTACCAACTCATAATTCATTTTAAGAACCCGTGAAAAATCTCTACTTTTAATCGGCACATTATCATATACATTAGTATATGATCTGAACATCTGGACAGAGTTTTGATAAATGGTTTTGTAGTGTAATTTTGCCGTTATTTGGTGAGTTAGTTTCTTTAACATTGCATTAGACAACATTGTGTTGTGTGATTGGAGTTGCAGAAGCCAAGTTTGAGTTTGATCAAAATGTACCAAACTAATTATTAAGAGTCATTGAAGGTTGAGACCAGTTGATCTCAAATAAGTCTTATTAAAATGGTTTTGCTAAGCACTGTTTTTTCATTCCATGTACATTAAAATATATCTTCACTCTTCTATGAAAACATACTTGCTGCATTTTTATGAATGGTGCAATCCATGACACAGAAAGATTATGAATCAAGTTAGACCTGAACATTTTGCATTCCTTTGTCCCTTTTTGTTCAATTAACACGAATCACTCGAATCACGAGGTAAAAATAATTTGTCTAAATAATAAGCATGCTAATTAATCTTTCTCAGTGCAATTCAGAATCCGAACACAAATTCCTTCCTTCCACAGCCACATCTTCTGAATTCCTTCAATAGTCACATCTATATCTTGTTTCGACGGTCACAAAGTCATTGTTTCCGCAGACATAGAAGTAACTGGTTCTTTAAACACTGGTCTGTACTGGAATAAAGTTCATTAAAATATATATATAATATATTATATAATTCGGCTGGGAAACAAAATATTAAAGAAACCAAACCAAATAATGCTAAATTTACACTATAAATCCTACCTATCTGTCAAGGCATTGGAATCATGGCTCTATGGTAAGTACACAATTGTGTGGCATTCGTGGTTCAGTGGTAGAGTGCCGAACGTGAGATCGGAGGGTCCCCGGTTCGATCCTACTCCGCACCATGTTCGTTGTGTCCTTGAGCAAGACACTTTACCCACATTGCTTAGTACTGGTTCTACCCAGGAAATCTGCACATAATACCCAAAATGGGGTGATGCAGTATTAATAGATATATAGATAGATAGACATACTACCCTAAGAGCCATGATTCTCACGTCTAGATATAGGCATGTATTAAAGTTTAAAGAAACTCACCTTAAAATAGTTTGATGTGGTGCTTTCCAGTCAACCACTGAGACGAGTCAGATGACTATAAACCGGCCACCATTGCTACTCGCTGAAAGTAAATGAAACTTACACCGTTGTTAACCGCTTTGTCATTTTTCTTGACTTTACAACCAAAACTGAAAATAAATCAATAATTGAATCGCTATTGAGTGTCTAAATGTTAAATGGTATTTCCTGTTATTTTTAACTAAAACTGTGTATGTTTTTATTATTTTTCTTTTAAATACCCCATTTAGATACATGTAACTTCGACAATGAAAAAACACTACCCGTACGAATTGTCTTGAGTACGATTTGAATATCATGAAAGTAAGTACTGGAGTAAATATTCAAATCCTACTTGCATTCTAATTTAAAAAAAAGATACAGATAAATGTATGACTTACCACGACGTAATATATGCTTTCTTGGCGTTGGTACGTAGAGAATCGTGAAAAATCATTTTCATTTTCAGGTTTTTAGCAAATCAATCATTAATAATATCACAAAGGCGCATACAATCGTAGACACACGTAGTTTATCTTTACTCTGCACGCGTCTCACACGTTTGATTACTTTATTTTTTATTGCCCAATCGCGTTTAGTCTAGCGATGTTTTCAAAAGTTTGACTTCCGGAAGAGGCAAACGAAATATTTACAACTCACAAAAAGTAATTTAGGAATAAATTCTTCCGAAATTATGACTCTCTTTGATATTGAAGACTGTCAAACATTCGCCAATACATATCTTGAGCTTCATATTGACGGACAAACGCATGGCATTGATAAAATTGCTATGCAACTACCCAGATGAAAAGGGACAGAACTCTTGGCGTTGCCTGGTCTGGTCGATATACTTTTTGAGTGGTAAGTTGAAGATTTAAAGCTTTTATTTTGTTTAATTTTAAATGTTACCTATTTCATGCAGAGGTATTTATCTGACCTATTGGCATACTGGAGAAGCCTAATTAGTAGGACTCTTATAGACGTGAGAATCGTGGCTTTTATGGTGGTATGTACCTACCATAGAGCCATGCATCAAGTAATGCCTGCATAAACAACCACCGTAATTCAATACAACAAACTTTAAATACCACAACTGTATACAGAAGAGAGGAAAGACGCGCTGAATAATGAGTGATTATATCGGTGCTCGGAGACCAGTGTAAAAAGACGACAATTTTTTGGTTTACCTACCAAATCATCTCGCTATAATGTGACCTTTCGTTCCCTATTTGGAAACTTAACACCGCCGGACTCACACACCTGACGCTTTACTGTTAATGTTATCGATTTGTGTCAGCTTGGGGCGGGTTTAAGTTTCCAAATACGGAATATGTGTCATTGCGAGATATGTAAACATCAAGATATGTCTGGAGATATGTAAACATCAAGATATGTCTGCTAAATAGAAAATGTCTAAGATCGACAAGGTTTTCTTCTCTTTGGTGAGTTTTATGCATGCATACTTGGTATTTAAGGTATATCGACCTACAGCAGTTTTTTATGCAAGCATTGCTTGATTTCTTCAGAAACCTCTCTTGATGCGGGCGGTCCTGATACCTATAACAATCTATAAAGGGTGGCATCGTAGCTCTATGGTATAGGTACACACCATAAGAGCTACATACGATTCTCGCAGCTAGACTCTTATAGCCAAGTGCTTGGAAGTGATTTCCAGGACAGCCTCGTTTCTGAGGAAGAGTTAACAGCCAACGATATCTTTTATCATGCACATGGTGTGGCTTTAACTGCTCATAGAACTAATGCTTTACATTACGAAAGATGGCAATCTTTAACAAATTCACCCGAATAAGGTCCTGCGGGATTGTGAAATCTCGGCCAATCCCGTCATTCTTCTGGATCACGCCTTGCATGTATATCGATGTATTGGTATGTTCAAAAGCTTGGCATTTTGTTAGACGGAAGGCAATAGCAATCAAAATAGTGCACTGTTGATAGGTCGACAATATGGTCGTTAGCCACACATGTTGATGTATACTCTGCGTTGCATGTTTGTTATACAAAGTTGTATTATTGCTTTCATGTACATGTAAATAACCTATTGATGACTAAATGACATTGTAAAACTTTGATAATAACTGATTTTTGCAATTTTATTTTGGCGGGAATCTATTACGGCGCGTCATGCTAGAATGACGTAACCAACATGAAAACTTCTGCGTTCATTGCATTATGCTTCAAAGAAGTGAATGAGGTGTTGCGAATGGAATCGAGACGCAATAATGCTATAGCCAAGATCTAAATGAACATCTAATTTTCTGTCACTGTTAATCAGTGATTCATGTCCATAAACATGCCATTGACTCCGTTTCAATACTAGTTCACGTATCTTCACAAGCAATTACGTAACCAGCGTTGCAAGATACAACATGTCTAGTGATGTGTCCAAATTTATCATAACGTCAAACACATTTCTTCTGTATACATGTCTGTTTCTTCATTATTTGTACTCTTTGGGCAGTGATTTGTTTTCAGACTGATTCCAAGTAAAGATGCTGAATACAGACGTCTTCCTCAAGGTCTACTTCACACGTATATTACCTGTAAAGTACAAGAGACAAACACCTACTTCATACAACTTTCAATATATAACAATGTGTGTATCCCTTCGATGCGCATTATCCGTGTAGATACTTGACTCAGCACTTATTTAAGCACCGTATAGCCTCTTTGATGATACATGGCGACGTAGTATTTTATCGCCTATGATATACGTTTGATTGACTTGTTTAAATCGTATAAAATACAGCATCGACGTGTCTTGACTTGGATCATAATTAGATTCTACAACATAACCTACGGCAAAAAATATGCCAACCTGTCTTTAGTGTAGATCATGTGCCGTCAGTATTTATAAATACAAATCATGTAAACGTGATGTTACTCCTCCTACCAGTCAAACACGCCGGCAGTCGGTTAGTAAATATTTCAGGTTGTTTTACATTGTGTTATTTTCAGTCAATTTGTTAAGTTTGCAGTTAATACCTACCACTCTTTGTCAACGTTCCATAATCATCCTCCGCCAAATGATTTCACACAGATAGTGGTAATTGATCGTGGTCGTCCACTTGTCGAACTTCGATTTCACACCACGAAGTATTCAGAGAATCCACGCATCACAGCGTGTTTTCTTCTCACGTATAATGTGTTTCACCTTGTTAAGCAATTCGGCACAACCCATGTGGTTTCAGGCATTATACGGACCTATAATTGAATAGCTTGTCAGATGCTTCACTCAACAACAATTATGGCTATCGAATGACGATAATAAAGGTGCGCGGCATAACATATATATTTGACCGCAATGCCCTCTTTATTTCTTTTCGGGCAGATAACTGACCAAATGCCGTCAGCTCTGTGTGAGAAAAGCACAATCAATTGTATTTAAACGTTGCTAATTTGAACGTACGCTGGGCCATTACTCACAACACTAGTGTGAAGTAACCGATACATTCTCTACGTTCCGTGCACTTTATTCAAACAAACTTGGTTCAGTATTAAAATAGTTAGAGCCAAATGTTTTCCCTGAATCGAACTGATCAGTCTTTAGGTTTCCTGAGCACTTTATCGAAAACGCTCACCTGCTAAAGAGTCGATTCCCGGTGTTGATTGACCGAAAGCATGCGCTTCTTCGGGAAGTTTTGTTTTAATCATAATCTAGGTATATCGCTATTAAAGTGCTATCGCGACAACTAAAGTGTTATGCGACCAGAAATATCAGTTGTTTTCTTTGTAGAGATCTGATCCATACTCTTCGGATGTTAAAGGGGTCTGATATGTTGCATGACCACTTTACACAACTAATCAGAATATGCGTCAGAAAAATCGATAAGATCCTTAAATACTAGTGTTTCAACGCAATTCATATTTAGTAATTGGTTATGCTACAGTCAGTCACTAATGTCTGCATCACTATTCTCGTGTACGATGACTGGTCGACCTAGAGGGATGACTTACAGTGCTTACCTTCCGAAATCCCAAAAATGACGGTAGGTGAATAAATTATATATCTTTAGAACACCAGTTTAGTTTATCATTTTCTTAATGTCTTTTGACGGCAAGTACTTCCTTGTAAATTTGGGCGCTGAAGATTCGAAATAGAGAGGTTGTATACACAAGTCATGCATTCGGTGTAAGATAACGAGGAGACCGTGTTGTCTACATACCGTTTCAAGTCGAAGTGATTTACAAACTTCATAATCCTTGCTCATGCTCATTGTAATACAATGTTAATAAGTTTCTCAAAAGAGGTGATGACCCAATTACTTTTCAACGTACTGCATGTTTAGTGGTCGACTCGCTTATTGTTCGCCACTATGCTTTCCTCTTTGATTGTGCGATGACCGGACTAATTGTGCACTGTATGATGACGTCTACCTCAATCCTGAAAGGACGGTAACGTTTGATGTTTTTTTTTCATCTTGTCTTGTCGTGCCCTTAATTGTTGTTTGTGCTGTTGCTCTGGCTTCTACAGTTCTGTTATTGTTGTTTGTTTTGCATGCGTAGTTATGGTTGTGTGTTCTCTGTGAATGTTGCATTACTTGTTTGAATTATGTACTTATTGTTGAATTAACCGTGCTATCGGCTTTTAAACTTGCTTATTTAATTAACCGTTTAGAAATGTTCGGACCTACGGTACCATTGCGTTAAGTGGATCAGTTTTGACTCGAACATTGGGAGATCAAAAAGTTCTTACACATTACAAAGTACAAGTGAAAACTAAAATTATGAGTTTGTGAACTGTATCAGTTGATGTCAGCCCTGTAATGCTTTGCTCCCGAGGATTGCAGCCGACTAAAGTATTTCTATTATCAATAGTGAAACATAATAACCAGGACAGTGTCTTGCGAACTGTATTTTATTCTCACTGACGTGCATATTCCTTACGTGTTCCAGCCTTAATTCCATTAAGCGATGGGAAAGCTTATATAAAAAGAATTTTATAACCGATATTTCGACAATAAAACACGTTTAAAACATGTTTTACTGAACAAATGTGATATTCTGTTTGCAATTAAAAATTTTAATTTTACAATTTGCAAACATTAGCCTAAATTAAGGTTTTATTTCATAATACAGCCAACCCCGTGTTCGCTTCTTGGAGAAGAGATTGGATTAGTTATGAACGTTAATACTCGGACCGCGTAATGGCAAAACGATATCATGTGCTATTCTAACTTAAACCTTCGCTGGACTAGACGCGAAATAACTAAAGTATCAAGTGAAATCTGGATTGTCAATATTGTACACGTATTGTCTAGGTATACGTATTTAGACAGACACACAGACAGACTTTTTATTCAGACTTGTACAAAGTACATCGTCTACAATACATACATATTAGCATATATGATGTCAACGTATACACTTCTCAAAACTGCTAACTACACCGCTCACGTTTTATACACTTTTCAAAACAGCCAACTACACCGATTTAAAATATGAATAATTTTGTTAATATCATTTATTTCATAGTTGTTTGTAATTAAATAAACAAATAACACAAATCTGCACTATATGAGACAAATTTTTATTTTATTGAAAAACATTCAACCCATCGATATATATAACCCAAAACGTGAGCGGTGTAGTTAGCAGTTTTGAGAAGTGTATATACAAGTAAATGGTGAAATATATACAAATGGTATAATTAATCATTTCATTATTATTGTTATTATTATTATTATTATTATGTAGTATAGTAAATAAGAGTAGGAGTTGAACTAAGTAACTACCTTTCAATAGTTAATAAAGCGTTTCTTAATACAATTGATTCTTTAACATATAACGGAAGTTTTATTATTTTTTGTCATGTGATTTCAATGGTGAAATATATATAAATGGTATAATTTATCATTTCATTATTATTATTATTATGTAGTAGTAGTATAGTAAATAAGAGTAGGAGGTTGAACTAAGTAACTACCTTTCAATAGTTAATAATGCGTTTCTTAATATAGAGAAAGTATTATCATTTGCCTCTGTCAATGTGTATTACCTTTCGAAAGCTTTACTGTATTAATATTACCTGTCCGACCCCTGACGTGTGCCTAACCGATCACGGTTACAATGAGTTTAATCTCCTGTAAAAGTATCAGTATCGTTAATAGGTGTACTACCTTGTAATTTGGCTTTAAATCACGTCGGGGTGTTAACACCACATTATTTATGATGAGCGGTTAAAATGAATGTAGTAGAAAATTAGTATGTCATAAGAAGTCAATGTTAGAACTTGTAATAAGAGACCGCCTCTATTAAGTGACCATTTTTGGTTTTCCCTTGAGCGATCTCTTAAACCAGGGTTGACTGTATTGTGTTAACGTTTTGCACTGTCCCTTTTATTGGGTGGACACAAGGGTAAGAGGAGGACTTTCTGAGATATTTCTTAAAAATATCACTGTTTATGTTAAGAAAAAAAATCAGTTTAACATAATAATTATCCATTCGCCATTCTACTATTCAAATCTCTTTCTTTCAATATGCATTACGTGGTCCGAGTATTAACTTTCATACCCCATTCAACCCCTTCTCCACAAAGGGAAAACGGGGTTGACTGGGGTATGAAATAAAACCGTAATTTTGGCTTAAAGGTTTTCATATTTTAAGATTAAAACATTTAATAGGTAATCTTAAACAGGTATCGCATTTTGTCAGTAAAAAATGTTTTTAAACGTGTTTAATTGTCAAAATATCCGTTATACAATTCTGCTAACATAAGCTTTCCCATCGCTTAATGGAATTAAGGCGGAACCACGTAATGGTCATTTATCATGTTCAGATAAAGAAATACACACTTATATTTCTGAGGTTACTCTGCAGTCTAACAATCTATAGACATGTACCAACACATATTTCCGCAGACGAAGACTCTCTCTCAATATCAACATCTAGCATAGACGATATGGAAGTCGGATTAAATCACGATTTACGTATTATATCAGAATCGTCGAAACGGTGAAATTTATTTTTAAAAAAATGAAACGCACTGATCGCAGTCCAAACGTTCTTTTAAATGGCATGCAGCATGCATTTCTACACAAATCTAAAACATTTGGGTATAATCTCGAGTTCAGATGGTAAATGGCATGAACACTTTCAGCAAAGCAGCTTCGGCCTCAAAATTCTAGGTCAATGGGACTTTAAAATTCAAACTGAATCGTAAAGAAATCACTGCAATTTAAATAGCATACTTGCTATTTAAATAGCATACATGCTATTTAAATATGCTTCTGTAACAATTTGCATGGACTCATGTTGGAGTTTTTCTAATTTGTCTCCACCCACAATCCTCGCTATTATCCTGTCTTCAGCGCCCAAATAGACAAGACAGTATAAACAAAACTACATCCCATCAAAAGGAATTCTCTCACAATAAAGTCCACATCCAGAGAAACTAACTAAAGAAACACATACAAAAAGAAATAAACATCTCAGGATGTATCCAGAATCGTACTGAACAACCATAGTAGTTGCAACTATCTAGGGTACGACCAGAAAACTCGAGGGACGAAATCTCATGCACCCACCTCCCTTAGTTGGGGTTTCAGTAGGTACAATCATAGAGTCCCAAGATGTAGTCCTGTAATCGCACAAGTAAAAAGGCTAACATAATATATAGGTTGGAGAAAGCAGGTCATAGTGATGTAGTTTTCAGGATATGGTCAGTACCTGATGAGAGGAAGGTGCTGTTAAAATTTGATGAATATCGGACATGGTAATGTGAGATATAACAAAATCCTTATCAACCTCTTCCCCACCAAACCCCCCTCCCCCCCCCCCCCCCCTCCCAACCGCCGAAACGTAAAAAGGTTAACGTAACGCATATTTTGGAGAAAGTAGGTCACAGTGACCTAGTTTTCAGATTAAAATGTCAGTACTCGATGAGAGGAACTTGCTTTTAAAAAATTAATGATGATCGGACAAGGTAATGCTGAGATATAACAAAACGTTTATTTTCCTCCCCGCCGAAACTTAAACAAAAGGGTTAACGTAACGCATATTTTGGAGAAAGTATGTCACATTGACCTAGTTTTCAGAATAAAGTGTCAGTACTTGATGAGAGGAACGTGCTCTTAAAATCTGATGATGATCGGATATGGTAATGCTGAGATATAACATAAACTTTATTTTCCCTCCCCCCCCCCCCCACCCCAACACCCACTCCCACCCCCACAATCCCCCGCTGAAATTTAAACAAAAAGGATAACATAACGCATATTTTGGAGAAAGTAAGTCACAGTGACTTAGTTTTCAAGGTAATGTCAATGCTTGATGAGAGGAAAATGCTGTTAAAATTAATGAAGATGGGACATGGTATTGCTGAGATATAACAAAATGTGTATTTCCCCTCAACCACCCCCGAAACTTAAACAAAAATGTTAACGTACCACATATTTTGGAGAAAGTAGGTCACAATGACCTATTTTTCCGGGTAATGCCAGTGCTTGACGAGAGAAAGGTGCTGTTAAATGTGATGAAGATCGGACATGGTAATGCTGAGATATAACAAAATCTTTATTACCCAACCACCTGCCGAAACTTAAACAAAAATATTAACGTAGCACATATTTTGGAAAAAGTAGGTCACAGTGACCTAGTTTTAAGGGTATGGTTATTGCTTGATGAGAGGAAGGTGCTGTTAAGTTTGATGAAGATCGGACATGGTAATGCTGAGATGCAATGACCCGGTTTACGCCAATCTATAACC